>CM008279.1:64063388-64095134 GCA_002319775.1 Fagopyrum tataricum
ATCCAACCCATCCCCAGGATGACTTCTTCATGCACTAAGTGCATGACAAAGAAGTCGGCTAACCAATCTCGGTTTCCCAACCGAATGGGACAACCGTGTACCTCTCGGGTACCCCTAACCCTACCTCCATCGGGTAACCCTATGATAAAGGGTCTCCCCTCTACCGTAGCTAAGGACAACCTAGCTACACAATCATCGGATATAAAAGAGTGCGTAGCACCCGTATCAAATAAAACTCGGACCGAAAAGCCGTGAATCTGAATAGTACCTGGGGCTGCCGGTGCCGGAGGGTCAACGGCACTCCTCAACTCGAATACTCTGGCCTGTGTGCCTCTGGTCTCCTGAGTACCTCCACTACGGCCTCTACCTCGGCCCTGTCCCTGAGCTGATCCCTGAATACGAATCTGACCCTGACCCTGGCTCCTCTGCTGAGAGCCCTGCGATTGATACTGGGGCGGTCTTTGATTGCCTCCTGCTCTGCCAGCAGGCGAAGAGCCCTGCTGTGACTGGGACTTGCCCTGACGGCAAAAAGTTGATCGGTGACCCATTTGTCCGCAAGTGAAGCAAGCCACGGGTGGCCTCTTACATTCATTCTTTATGTGTCCATACTCCCCACAACCATAGCATTAACGTACCCTGTCTGTTGCCTGCCTCGACGTCTGAGGGCCAGAACGTCCCGGGGTCTGGCTACGCCCTTGACCTCCTACTCCGGCCCCTGAACCAGATGGGGCTGTCCTCTGTCTCTTGTCCGGTCCCCCGGACTGTATCGCCCTCCTGAACCCAGGGCGGTCTCTCTCATAGGCCGAAGCCCTGTCCTGGTACTCCGCTAGTGAGGTACAACGGAATCCCGCAAGGTAAGCGCGGGTGGACTCCCTCAGTCTCCGGGAAAAGAGATAGACATGCTGGTCCGTTGGGGGTGCGGAGGGTCCCAGCAAGGCTAACTCAGCCCGAAATCGTCTAATTGCCTCAATGACTGAGACATCCTCGAATCCTGCCTCCAGGAAATCCTGAACTCTGTCACTCCTCAGTGAAGCTGGGCAAAAGGTCTCCCTAACGAGGCTTAGTAGCTGATCCATCCTGGTCACACCGCCTCTAGCTGTCCTCCACCAGTAATGGGCCTGCTCTCGGAACAGGGTCTGAACTATCTCAACCTGCCTCTCCTCTAGGCAACGGATCGCCTCTAAGGCTGACTCTACGTGTCCAATCCAGTGCTCCACCTCTAACCCTACCTTCCCGTCGAAGTAGGGTACATGCAGCTGGTTGAAAGCCTTCAACCAGGAATCATGTCTCGGAGACCTCAACTCGTCTCTCGGCCGAGCAACCTCCACAACTGGCTCGGGTGCAACCACTTCCGGTGCAACTATCTCTGGTGCAGCCCGAATCTGAGTCACCCTCTGTGTGACCTCAACTGATCTCTTTGGTGCAGGTGCAGGCACCGGTGGTGCGGGAGGTGGTGCTCCAGTCCTAAATGCCTCCTCAACCCGTCGTACATTATCTCCAAATACAGTAGCTCCAATGGACGCTCCCTCGGTCCTGGCAGATGGAGAACCCTACGCCCGGACCTAACCACGGTCTTATCCCTAGCCTCGGGAATGATGCTCTCTGCGACCTCCTCTACTGGGGCCTCTGCTGCCGGTGCACCCACAACTGGTGGGTCCACAACGGGGATGCGTCCCCGACCTCTACCTCTCGTACCTGGAGGTCTTCCTACTCGTCCCCGCCCTCCTGGGCGGTAGGGGGAAGTGGTGGTCTACCCCTAGCGGGTCCTATATATGTTGTCGCTCTCGTACGTGCCATCTGATCACGTAAGATGCGTATTTAAATATAAATGCGTAGGTACTACTTATCAATTCGGTATAATAACTTCTAAAGCATAAAGGTCACATGATAATAATACACATCCAAGGCATGCAAGCCAAACACCCTAAGGTCACATAGTATCTAGATACATACAATTTCCACAATCACCCTAAGGTCATATATTATATATAACTATATAATAATTTATACCTACTTCTAATCCAGAGATCTACGTCGCCGAGGTTTGCGGAAGGAGCAGTGGTCCCGTACATTCTAACCCAATCCCGACTCATGCATATGATTTTGAAAACAAAAAGTCAGAACCCATGGGGGTTCTGTTTTATACCTCATTCGGCCTTTAGAAAGATTGCGAGTGCCATTGTTGTCAACCTAGGCTCTGATTCCACTTTTGTAACGCCCCAAATCCGCGGGACTCGGGGTGCTACTGGGCGAGACCTCACAATGGGTCCCCACCTTTAGCCTGACAACAATTTCACCGGACCTTCCAACATGGCACAAATAAAGGCGAAAACTTAAATATGTTTTTAATGTATGCGGAAACGAAAAGTACGAAACTACAACTTGGAAACTCAGCCGAGTCCTCAAAACAACATAATCTGATACAAGTCTAAACGTACAACAATATCCATAAACCATAACATGAAAACACGAATCAAAACATCCCCATCCTATAATGTACGGGGACCCCGGCTGTCCACTCCTCCACCTCACTCGGCGGGGTCCCCAACCTGCAAGTCATCTACATATACGGTTTAAAACCGTTAGCTAATATTCTAGGCATTAGAATAACGGGAAGGCACAAACACATATAAATCACACAAGTCCGGTTTATTATCTTTATATTCTTAACTCGTATCCCGTTCTATTTCAACTTCGGTTGTGACACGAGACCCCAATGGTCTCGCCCCGGTCCCTATTTCCGGCAAGGCACGGTACGGATGCATCCGTCCGTCTCACCCGCACGGCTAGTTGCCGAGAACCTCCTAGACTCTCGCGAGAGCTAGGCAGATGATGTCACCGCCCGTTATCATACACTCGGGCCAAATTTACATATAAGGTCGGTGGTCCTATTTACCGGTTTAATAGTTATAACAAGTACATAAACACACACCACCAAACACACATCATGCTAATACGTAAAATACGAGCTAAGTAAGTCCGGAGACTTACCTCGTCACCAAACCCAAGTCAACCACACTCTTGCTTCCTTAAGGAGGAAGACCATAACCTGCTCACAAGAGGTATGCATATCAATACATACTCACACTCAAGAAGTCTTAGACTTCACCCTAGTGATCTACGCAAGACCACCTAACCCTCAAACTAGGAAACGCATCCTAGGTCCCAAATACTCATCACACTCTCAACACATGCAACTTCCCACAACAGTCCATAATTCCACAAGAGTAATCCTCAACCAAAGAGGCACAAGCTAGCCTAGAAGGTCCATCATGCTCACATGCTCATACCCATCACTTACATCGATCCTTAAGGGCTCCTAGGTTCACAACCACTAAGTGGCATTCCGAGCTACTCTAGATCCATCCTAGGCATGCTACTTACATATGATCCAACATCAATACTAAGGAAGGAACGAAGAGGAAAGGAGATGAGGAACCTACTGTTGCCGAAACCGCAGCCGCGGAGTCAAGCCGGCGCCCCTGCGGACACAGGAGCCGCCCCCGCGGAACAAGGAGCCGCACCCGCGGAGGACTGCGTCGCCTGCCAGGAACCGCCCCCGCGCCCGAGCCACGCCGCACCCGCGGCCGTCTGCTGCTGCCCCCGCGCCCGAGTCACGCCGCACCCGCAGCCGTCCGCTACCGTCCGAGCCGAGTGTCTGCCGCCGCCCCTGCGGCCGTGCCGATCCGCTCCCGCGACGTGCTGAGCCGCACCCGCGGCCTGCTGGTCCGCCCCTGCGGCTGGCCGCGCCCGTGGTCCTGTTGAGCCGCCCCCGCGGGTTCTGCGCAGAACGTCGTCTTCTTCGTCTTCGACTTTGGATCTTTGGCTCCAAAGTCCTTCTTCTCTTGCTGGATCTTCTCCAAACACCCACCACGGTTCTTAGGCACCTCTACTGGACCTAAACGAGCTAAGAAACTAGACATGCACAAGGTTTGAGTGAAAACCTCTCCAAGCTTCATCCATGGCCATGGATGAAGGAGGAAGGAAGAAGAAGGGAAAGAGCAGCAAGGAAGAGGGAAAAGGAAGAGGGAAGAGCTTACCAACAACCTGTGATCTTCTTCTACAGTTCCACAGTTTGGATCCTCAAGCAGCCATGGAGAAGAGATGAGAAGGAAGAGAAGAGAGGGAAGAGATGGAGTGGAAGGAAGGAGTGACGTGAAAAGAGATCCAAGGGAGGAGAGAGGAAAGATTTGGCTGACAAAAAGGGTGAGGGGACCAAGGGGTCAGCTGACCTCTTGTCCCTCCCACGGAACAAGGGGTCGGAAATGACCCCTTTGTTATTTTTAACCCGGAACGAAGGGTCGGAACGCGGAAAAAGGGAAAAACGACGAGCCGGCTCGGTATTTTCTTAGGAATAAATCCCGGCTCTCGGCATCTCGGGATTACGGAAAACTACAAAGTGATCTCTAAGTCCGGAATAAAATTAATAAAATTCCGGACGTTACATATCATCAACTAAACTATGTCGATAAACCATGTTATCAAAATACCCCATACTTATCCTTGCTTGTCCTCAAGCAAGTAGTAAATCTAAGACAAGATAACATGAATTATCTATGCAAAACAATATGAAAAACTCTTTTTGGTGTGTTGTGCTTCTATACATGATCCCTCTCAAAGGTGTAGTCATAAACTAAAGAGAATCATTATTAAGTTCAAAAAAAATAGGCAAGTGAAGGAAAATCAAACTTTACAAGGAATTCATAATCATAATAGAAACTTTCAATGCCTAATATTCAAGAAAAACAAGTTTAAGCCATTAAGAAAAATACCTTTGTACATAGATCAAAAGGACTTAAGAATGAAGAGGCCATAAAAACGTGATTCAAGGTAGGATGATATAGGATATGTTGTGGTAATCCGGGAAGAAGAACAACACAATGAATTCTTTTTCAACATCCAACCTTTCTTTTGCATTTTTCTTTTCTTTTTCTTGAGTGAATGGCAGTGGTGCGCAATAGCCGAAACCTTGGTGTTCAGTTTCCTTCACGTACCTCACACCAAAATGCACATACCAAATCAACTCATAGGGAATGTTTTTAAAACTAATAAGACTTTGCAAGACACAAACACCCGATTATGTGAATGGTGCCGAGTTACTCATCTTCATAGCCAACAATCCCTTCATAAGATTTTTCTTTCAAATCACAATTCACACATTCACATTCAACTTCTTCATATAAGAACTTTTTCTTTTAAGAACACACCTTCAAACATCAAATTCCTAATTCCCGGATAGGTCAAAGGAGGCAAATATGATCAATGTTTGAGGTGCTAAACATGAATAAGATAGAGAAGAAGATGAAATCGAATTGTCTAAATCATTCCTATGCAATGTATAAGAACTCATCACATAGCTTCAACTATCAATTTCAATTCAATTAAACATAAAAATTTCCATCAATCGTATAAATTTTAAATAAAAAAATCAATTCCTACAAATTCGATAATTCATTCAAACTTGAAAATAATAATCAAAAGCAAATACATACACCAAGTTTCATAATAGAGGTCCCATCAAGTACTAGAGAAGCACATAAGCATGTATTTTTTCCGATGCAAGACAATAAAAGAAACGTGTGACAATAATCTGAAAATTGTTCAAATGCAATACAAAACATGTTGAAAACTAATGTAAGCATCCTACCCCATACCTAAATCTCACATTGTCCCCGATGTGAAAAATAAGAAGGATAAAACAATACTCACAATGTAAAATGATGAATGCAGGTCTTCTGGTGTGTCCTACTGTGGTGAAGATGGTCATTGGACGCCAAACCAGAAATCTCGGCCGTGATCCATATATCTCGGGCCGAGATTTGGCTACTGCCGTAATATCTCGGTCGAACGTTTGGTGATCTCGGCCGTGATAGTCCCAAAGGTGGCCGAGTTTTTTCCTCTGTTCTTCCATCTTCTCAGCTATATCCTACAAAAACAAAAACGAAACGCGCAAAAACGCAAAAGCAAAAGAAAAAGCAAAAGACACGGACAATAAGACTCTTACCTCGGGTTGCCTCCTGAGAAGCACATTGGTTTAAGGTCTCTTGCTAGACCTAACTCCGCAGTAGGATTAGCTTAGATTATTGGATGAGAATTGATCTACCGGGATGCCCGGTGTGTATTTCTTCAATCTTTGTCCGTTCACCTTACAAGTTCCAGAGTTCTCACCCCATACATCAACTGCACCATGGGGGTAAATCTTCTTTACAACATATGGTCCTGTCCGTCTTGACTTTAACTTTCCTAGAAAAAGTCTGAGCCTGGAGTTAAAGAGAAGAACAAAATCACCTTCCGTGAAGTTTTCGGCACAATGTGTTTGTTATGCCACTTCTTTGTTCTCTCTTTATAGATCCTTGCATTCTCATATGCATTCAGCCGGATCTCCTCCAACTCATTGATGTGTAGCAACCGTTTTTCTCCAGCTTCTTTCATGTCAAAATTAAGCAATTTCACTACCCAATATGCTCTATGCTCCAACTCTACTGGTAGGTGGCAAGACTTTCCATAAACAAGCTGGAATGGTGTAGTACCTATGGGAGTCTTGTATGCAGTCCTGTATGCCCAAAGTGCATCATTGAGCTTAATTGCCCAATCTTTCCTGGAGAGGGAAATTGTCTTCTAAAGAATCCCCTTAATTTCTCTATTTGAGATCTCTACTTTACCACTGGTTTGAGGATGGTATGGGGTTGCAACCTTATGAGTTACCCCATACATAGACAAAAGATAGAGTCTCAAAATTTTTGGTTGTGAAATGCTTTCCTCCATCACTAATGATGACCCGAGGTGTACCAAATCTAGGGAAGATAGTCTTATTAAAGAATTTGGCCACAACCTTTGCATCATTTGTAGGAGATGCAATGGCTTCAACCCATCTAGACACATAGTCAACTGCCAAGAGAATATAGAGATTTTCAAAAGATACTGGAAAAGGGCCCATGAAATCAACACCCCAAACGTCAAAAATCTCGACCTCTTGGATGTTATTCTAAGGCATCTCATTCCTCCTAGAGATATTCCCTATCCTTTGGCATGCATCACATGAAGTGAAGAAAACCTACACATCCTTGAAAAGATTAGGCCAAAAGAATCCAGATTATGGTGGTTGTCTTATGGGCGCTAGTATGTCCTCCGCAAGGCAGAGAATGACAGTGCCGGATTACACTCTCGGTCTCATCATCTAGGACGCATCTCCTGAAGATCCCATATGGTCCTCTCTTAAATAGAAATGGTTCATTCCAACAGTATTGCTTCACATCCTCGTTTTTCATTTTTCCTTCTACTGGGAGATAAACATAGAGGATTTTCACCACAAACTATGTAGTTAACAAAATCAGCAAACCAAGGTTCTTGAAAACCTTAAACCTGTAGGAGATGTCCTTCCAACACGTGGAGCTGTTCATCTATGAAGGCATCATCTATGGGATGTCACAATTCTCCATAAGTTCCAATGGTAACCTGCTAACATGGTCAGCGACAGAATTTCCCATCCCTTTCTTGTCTCGGGTTTCTAAATCAAACTCTTGAAGGAGAAGGATCCATCTGATTAGACGTGGTGTAGCATCCTTCTTGGTGAGAAGGTACCGAATCGCAGCATGATCGGTATACACAATCACCTTAGCTCCTACAAGGTAGGAACGAAACTTCTCGAATGCATAAACCACGGCTAGGAGTTCCTTTTCGGTAGTTGCATAATTCAGTTGGACTCCATCAAGCGTTTTGCTTGCATAGTAGATGGCGTGAGTGAGCCCTTCCTTCTTCTGTCCTAATAACACCGCTCCAACTGCGAAATTACTCGCATCACACATTACCTTGAATGGCAGAGACCAATCCGGAGGTTGTATGATTGGAGCGGAGATGAGAGCTTCCTTTAACCTACAAAAAGAATCAAGGCATTCCTTCAAGAACACAAACTCAACATCTTTCATAAGTAGGTTAGTGAGCGGTTTAGAAATCTTGGAGAAATCTTTAATAAATCTCCTGTAGAAACCGGCATGTCCTAGAAAACTCCTAACTCCTCTTACCGGTGTTGGTGGAGGTAGTTTCTCAATGGTCTCAATCTTGGCTTTATCAACCTCAATACCACGGTTAGTTATCAAGTGACCTAAAACAATGCCTTCTCTAACTATGAAGTGACATTTCTCTTAGTTGAGGACAAGATTACAATCCTCACATCTTTGTAAGACTAAAGACAGGTTAGCCAAACAATTATCAAATGAAGAACCATAGAGAGAAAAATCATCCATAAAGACTTCCATGATGATTTCAATGTATTCAGAAAAGATAGACATCATGCATCTTTGAAAAGTGGCAGGTGCATTACATAGTTCAAAGGGCATTCTCCTATAAGCAAACGTTCCCCAAGGACAAGTGTTCGCTGATTTTACACCCCTATAAACAACTATCAAAAGAGATAGAAATTCACAGGATAGGAAAACTAGGAAGGGATAGTTTTATATTTATAACCTGTAATAATTCCCTAAACAGCAACGAACCCACAGTGTATGGGTCAATCACAATAAAGATAAGTATTTCAGGGTCGATCTCAGGGACTGAGGAGATTAATATGCAGCAATGATTAAATATAAAATAGATCTCAATTAAAGACAGGAGGTTGGAAAAGATAAGGGAAAGAAATCAAAAAGGTTTTGGAAAGGTTTTGATAGATTCGCAATCAGCTGTCACTATTAATTGAAAATCAAATAAAGAAAAAGGAAAATAAAGATAATCAAGTTAAAGGAAAGAAAATGGATTCCAAGGGTTCAAGATCATTGTTTATACATATAGATTCAGGAAGACTCATAAAGATATGTGGTAGAAAAGCCACAGGGATGAACGTTTCTAGGCTGACAGTCTATTACCGGGTAAGTATCAAGACTATCTAGTTCCAAACCAACTACCTATTACCGTGTAAGTCTCAAGGTAGAGAGGTAGAAAATTCTAAACAAACCAGACTACAAACTAAGGGAAAGGTAAACCATCACCGGGTAAGTCTCAGGTATGACCCTACTTAGGAAGGAATCTAAGCACATTCAACCAATAAAGGATAAACCTTTATTACCTATGATCAGTCACTCATGTATCCATGAAGGAATATCACTGGGTAAGTCTCAATTCCAACTTAGGTTACTAGCTAGAAGGATTTTAATTAGGTTCAAGAACAAGTCAACCATTAGGATTTCAAGCAATTCAAAGCAAAAAAAAAAAGCACAATCTAATCCATCATAATCAAAGGCATAAACAAATCCCTGTCAACCTTGGAACCACAAGGTTCTAGCCAATAACAATCATATCAAAGAAAAACAAATAAATAAATAACAAAAGGAATAAAAAGAACTTAACTTCAATAAATGTAAACTCCAATCTTGACAAAACTCGAATCCAACGAGGTCTTCCAAACAAACCTCCAGCAAAAGTATGAATCTTAAACTAAACTAAGAAGAACAATGGTGAAGAAGAAGAGAAAGGGAGAGAGACGGCTTAGCCCTCTAGGGCTAGCTCTGGACGACTCCCAACACAAAAGACAGACCCTTAGAAATAACCTAGAGCTTCCCTTTTATAGGCAACAACCTTCTAAAGAACGGGCTGGGCCAAAACCGATACAAAAATAAAACAAAATCGCCGAACAGGAAATCTCGGGCAGAAATCTCGGCCGAGATCAGGCCAGTCGGGACCGAGATTTGACAACAGAAAGTTCAGCGTCGCAGCACATCGTGAATCTCGGCCGAGATCCTAGGGCCATCTCGGCCGAGCCAAGGCTATCTCGGGCGATCCAGGTGAAATCTCAGCCGAGCTAGGTGAAATCTCGGCCGAGATCATGGACCATCTCGGTCTGGTCTGACCGAGATCGGTCCATCTCGGTCCGAGACGCGGTCTTCTTCGTTCTTTCGCGTGATTAGCTCGATTCCTCGCGTCTTTAGCTCGATTCCTCGCCCTTTCCCGTGCACGTATGCTTGCTCCAATGCATCCACTTCGAGGCTTGATCCTCAAATACGTCATTTTAGCTCCAAAAAGTGCAAAATTACCTACAAAGCCACAAATAGTGTGTGTAGACATCTATTCTTGCAAAGTAACACTAAACAAGCATAAATGGCACAAACTAAGGCTTAAACATGAATGTTGAAAGGGGAAATCTAACTAAATGCATGAGTAAAACAGGTCGATAAATCATGTTATCAAAATACCCCATACTTATCCTTGCTTGTCCTCAAGCAAGTAGTAAATCTAAGATAAGATAACATGAATTATCTATGCAAAACAAAAACAAAAACGCGAAATGCTTCTAACTATGATCACCCTCAATAGTGCAAGTTTCATAGCCAAAGATATATTTCAATTAAGATCAAATGAAATAGGCATAAAAAGGATAATCATACTTTACAAGAATTTCATATTCATCATCAAAATTACTAATATCTAATATTCATGAGAAATTCTAGTTTAAGCCTGCCAAGTCAAATACATGTATACATAGATCAAAAGGACTTAGCAAATAAAGGCCAAGAAACGTGATAAGGATAGGATGTTATTTAGGTCATGTGGTGCTAATCCGGGAAGAATAAACAACACACTTCATCTTTTCAACTTAACATTCACCACCTCATAATCTGCAGATTTTCTTCCTTTTCTTTTCTTTTCTTTTCTTTCTTTCTTTTCCTTGATTGAAAGGCATTGGTGCACAGTAGCCGAAACCTTGGTGTTCAGTTTTCTTCACGTACCTCACACCAAAATGCACATACAAAATCAACTCTAAGGGAATGTTTTTAAAACTAATCAGACTTTGGCAAGGCACAAACACCCGGCTATGTGAATGGTACCGAGTTACTCATCTTTCATAGCCAACAATCCGTTATAAGGTTTTCTTTTATTCATCACATTTCACATCCTTCAAACGTCTTCAAACAATTCATAACACAATTTCAGCACACACCTTCAAACTAAACATTCCTAATTCCCGGATAGGAGACAAGAGATTCAATGTTTGAGGGGCTAAGCATGATAAAGATAGAAGAAGAATGAAGTCGAATTGCCTAAATCATCCTTATGCAATGTATAAGAACTTATTATGAAGCTTCAACTATCCAACTCAATCCAACTAGACAAGGCAATTTTCATAATTCACATAAAATTTAAGCAAAGTATTCAAATCCCATATATGCTATAAATCAAATTGAGCTCAAAAGTAATAATCAAAGGCTAACTCACAAGCACAAATTTGTCATAGGGGTCATTTCATTCCTAGAAGCACAATTTTTTTTATATGCATGCTTAAAGGAAACGTGTAACAAGAAAAGAAACATGCTAAAAGACTGCGGGTATCCCACCCCATACTTAAAACTCACATTGTCCCCAATGTGAAGGATAAATAGAAGTGAAAAAGAATACTCACAATGTAAAAATCAGCGATATGACACATTTAAATGGAAGTAGTAGTGGAAACAAGCAGCCTTGCAATCTCCTTCGAGCAACTATTCTTCATTACCTAAAAACCTGAAAAGACAAGACACCAAAGCGCAGAAACGCAAAAGCAAAAAGCAAAAAACAAAAACAAAAGCAAGAAAGGGAAAGACTCTTACCTCGGATTGCCTCCCGAGAAGCGCTTGATTTAAGGTCCCTAGCCAGACCCAAATCCGTGGTTGCCTCAGCTCATAGCAAAAACCTTGGATTGCTCATCCAGTCCTTGCAACCACTTTTCACAGGACTCAAAAAATTTCTTCTTAAGAACTCTCTTCATGTCCTGATGGAAGATCTCCACTCTTCCCAGCATTGGAGGATGGTATAGGATAGTTTTGTGGGTTACCCCATACCTATTTGAAAACTTCCCTTGATGAGGAAGAAGCTTCAATCTGACCTTGGGAGGTTCCTTTGGCAGTGCCCTCCAGCTTTTAGGCGCACCTCGAATAGGATGGACGATTTCGAGACGACTTTGGAGGAATCTCGGGCAGCCATGTAGGAAATCTCGGCCGAGATGGATGAGGATGAGGCCGAGATTTTTCTCTGTACAGGAATCTCGGCCGAGAATTTTGTGATCTCGGACCGAGATTCAACCTTCTGCTGTGAAATCTCGGCCGAGATAGATAGAATCTCGGGCGAGATTCGGACGGGAATTTCCGAGTCTTCGTCCTCCTTCGTCAGCTCCTCATCCTCGATGCGCTCTTCCCTTGGTCGAACCTCTTCCATGGGAATTGAGATGCTTTCAGATTTCTCTCTTGACCTCCGCAATTGGTTCAGTGTTTGGGGTTCTTCCCTGCGGGTCAAGGTACTTTCAAGCTTGTGAAGCCTCTCTATAATACTTGCACAGCAAAGACCCTATTGTCGTTTTTCTATATATCTTTGGTAGTTCAGTTCGCCCTCTAGATAACGGATCTGCTCCAAGCTTTCTTGACTTCCTCCAAATTGGTGTAACAAAAACATTTCATACTCCAGGTCTTGCTCTAGGTAATCAATTCACTTTCTGGTTTCCTTCAGCTCATCAAAAATTATAGGTCTCATTGTGTTGAACCTGGGGAATACAAAGACAAAAGGGAAACCGAGATCAATAGTAACAAGAAAGATCTACACTATAAATAATCAAAACACGCAAATTAAACTTTCTCAGTCCCCGGCAACGGCACAAAAAACTTGTTCGCTGATTTTACACCCCTAGAAAACAACCATCAAAAGAGATAGAAACCCACAAGATAGCAAAACTAGGAAGGGATAGTTTTATATTTATAACCTGTAATAATTCCCAAAACAGCAACGAACCCACATTGTATGGGTCAATCACAGTAAAGGTAAGTATTCCAGGGTCGATCTCAGGGACTGAGGAGATTAATATGCAGCAATGATTAAATATAAAATAGATCTCAATTAAAGACAGGAGGTTGGAAAAGATAAGGGAAAGAAATCAAAAAGGTTTTGGAAAGGTTTTGATAGATTCGCAATCAACTGTCACTATTGATTGAAAATCAAATAAAGAAAAAGGAAAATAAAGATAATCAAGTTAAAGGAAAGAAGATGGGTTCCAAGGGTTCAAGATCATTGTTTATACATATAGATTCAGGAAGACTCATAAAGATATGTGGTAGAAAAGCCACAGGGATGAACGTTTCTAGGCTGACAGTCTATTACCGGGTAAGTCTCAAGACTATCTAGTTCCAAACCAACTACCTATTACCGTGTAAGTCTCAAGGTAGAGAGGTAGAAAATTCTAAACAAACCAGACTACAAACTAAGGGAAAGGTAAACCATCACCGGGTAAGTCTCAGGTATGACCCTACTTAGGAAGGAATCTAAGCACATTCAACCAATAAAGGATAAACCTTTATTACCTATGATCAGTCACTCATGTATCTATGAAGGAATATCATTGGGTAAGTCTCAATTCCAACTTAGGTTACTAGCTAGAAGGATTTTAATTAGGTTCAAGAACAAGCCAACCATTAGGATTTCAAGCAATTCAAAGCAAAAAAAAAGCACAATCTAATCCATCATAATCAAAGGCATAAACAAATCCTTGTCAACCTTGGAACCACAAGGTTCTAGCCAATAACAATCATATCAAAGAAAAACAAATAAATAAATAACAAAAGGAATAAAAAGAGCTTAACTTCAATGAATGTAAACTCCAATCTTGACAAAACTCGAATCCAACGAGGTCTTCCAAACAAACCTCCAGCAAAAGTATGAATCTTGAACTAAACTAAGAAGAACAATGGTGAAGAAGAAGAGAAAGGGAGAGACACGGCTTAGCCCTCTAGGGCTAGCTCTAGGCGACTCCCAACACAAAAGACAGACCCTTAGAAATAACCTAGAGCTTCCCTTTTATAGGCAACAACCTTCCAAAGAACGGGATGGGCCAAAACCGATCCAAAAATAAAATAAAATCGCCGAACAGGAAATCTCGGGCAGAAATCTCGGCCGAGATCAGACCAGTCGGGACCGATATTTGACAACAGAAAGTTCAGCGTCGCATCACATCGGGAATCTCGGCCGAGATCAAGAAATATCGGTCGAGCTCGGACCATCTCGGCTGATCTAGGGCCATCTCGGCCGAGCCAAGGCTATCTCGGCCGATCTAGATAAAATCTCGGCCGAGCTAGGTGAAATCTCGGCCGAGATCATGGACCGTCTCGCTCTGGTCTGACCGAGATCGGTCCATCTCGGTCCGAGACGCAGTCTTCTTCGTTCCTTCGCGTGTTTAGCTCGATTCCTCGCCCTTTCCCGTGCACGTATGCTTGCTCCAATGCATCCACTTCGAGGCTTGATCCTCAAATACGTCGTTTTAGCTCCAAAATGTGCCAAATTACCTACAAAGCCACAAATAGTGTGTGTAGACATCTATTCTTGCAAAGTTACACTAAGCAAGCATAAATGGCACAAACTAAGGCTAAAACATGAATGTGGAAAGGGGAAATCTAACTAAATGCATGAGTAAAACAGGTCGATAATCATGTTATCAACAAGTAAAAGTGGTTTTCTCGTGATCATCCGGGTGGATGGGAATCTGAAAGAAACCACTATATCCATCAAGATAGCAAAAGTATGAATGTTGGGCGAGTCTTTCCAACATTTGATTAATAAAAGGTAGAGGAAAGTGATCTTTCTTGGTAGCTGAATTCAGCTTCCTATAATCAATATACATTCTCCACCTTGTGACAGTCCTGGTAGGGATTAATTCATTCTTTTCATTAGTAATGACAGTCATCCCACCTTTCTTGGGTACGACATGTACCGGATTAACCCATTTGCTATCTGAAATAGGGAAGATTATACCTGCATCAAGAAGCTTAAGGATTTCCTTCTTAACAACTTCTTTCATATTAGGATTCAATCTTCTTTGAGATTCAATAGAATTTTTATGATCTTCTTCTAACATGATCCTATGCATGCACATGGAAGGCTTAATTCCAACATGATCATCAATGGTGTATCCTAAGGCTTTTCTATGCTTCCTAAGTTCATTCAAAAGCTTTTCAAGCTCATCTTCACTTAAGCTAGCATTAAAAATGACAGTATAGGAAGAGTTAGGACCAAGAAATGCATAACTTAGGTGTGCTGGGAGTGGTTTCATCTCGACCTTAGGAGGTTCGGGAGATGAAGATTATGATTCAGGAGCTTCGGATGAATCACGGGAAGTGTGCAGTCCATCGGAGGGGTAATCTTTGACTTTCGAAGACGTTTCCGAAATCTCGGCCAAGATTGATGGATCTCGGGCTGAGGTCGAGTCTTTTGTTGCAAAATCTCGGCCGAGATGTTTTATCTCGGGCCGAGATGCTTCAGACGATCTCAGCCAAGATAAGTCTTCCTCGGTCGGGATTTGAACATTGTGTCGTGAAATCTCGGCCGAGATTTTTGCATCTCGGGCCGAGATTTTATGAATGTACGTTAAATCCTCAAATCTAGCTTCTTTGTCGACGGGAAGTAGACTCCAAGCTTGTATGTCCTTGAAACGTTCGTCTTCTTCCTCCACATCCATGATGCTCATGGTCAAAACCTGCTCAAGAGAACCTGAGGATAGAATCGAATGTATCTTTTCCCAAGAATCTTCTTCGTCATCAAGGATGTTGTACATGTCATCTTCAAAGGCCGGTTCCTTGAGAAAAGAGGGGAACTCGAATTTTACCATCTCTTCATCAATGTTGAAAGTAAGTGTTGCTCCCTTACAATCAATTAGACAACCGGATGTAGCAAGAAAAGGTCTCCCAAGAATGATAGGAGTAGAACATTCAGCTGGAATGTCCATCACCACAAAATCAATAGGGATGAAGAACTTTTCAAGATGGACGGGAATGTCTTCAATGATGCCAACCGGACTTGTTGTAGATCTGTCAGCTAAGTAAAGAGTCATCTTTACAGGCTTCGGATCTCCAAGTTCGATTTTCTTGCACAATGCGAGCGAGATAATGCTCACACTAGTCCCAAGAACGCATAATGCTTCATACGTTCTGTCTCCAACCTTGATTGGTACACAAAAAGATCCGGGATCTTTCAACTTTGGTGGCATCCTTCCTTTATTCCTTTGGATGAGATCAGTGGATCTCCGGGTCATCCTGATTTCTGCCATCTCCTCTAATTTCCTCTTGTTGGAGAGGATTTCCTTTAAGAACTTCTCATAGGTTGGCATTCCTAGAATAGCATCAACAAAAGGGATGTTAATTTGCATTTTATTCAAAATATCAAGGAACTTACCAAATTGCTTGTACAGATTGGCTCTGGCTATAGATTGAGAGAATGGAAGAGGAGGCTTGTATGGATGAGGTGCAACGTAGACGGGTTCCTTCTCCTTAGGCTCCTTTTCCAAGCAATTTTTCTCCTTCTCTACTTCTTTGGGTTGTGGATCATTGGTTTCTAGCCCACTCCTAGTAGTAATTGCCAGAGCTTGCTTTCCTGCATGAATTTCAGTCCTCTTAATCTTCCTTTTCCATTGAATTTCCAAATCTTTTTGAGTTTTGGTAATTCTAGTAACGGAGCTCTCCAGATTATCCATCTTTTCCATCATTTGCTCAAACATCACTTCAAATCGATCTCTCGGTTGAACTTGTTTATCTTGATGGGACGTTTTTCCTGTATCACTAGAAGATGGTTGAGGGTTCAAAACACTCTTAGGATTAGAATAAGAAAGTCTGAATGTTTATGGTTAGGCCTGAAATTATTTCCTTGGTAATTTATGTTGCGGTTATTATTATAACCTCTTTGGTTTTGGTATCCTCCCTGGAAATTACTTCTATTCACATAATTTGCATCCTATTCTTTGGATGCTACCTGCACTTCAGCCTGTTGATTTCTCAAATTAGATGCAAATAATTCCTTTAAAGATTTAATTTCATTATGTAAGGAATCAAACCTTGCATCAGTCTAGGTTTCTTCTTTTACCTCATACACGCCCGGTCTCGTTCTCTTCTCTTCAGCTTTCCTGTGAGAGTACTTTTTCATAACTAAGGCTTGCTTTTCAACAAACTCCCAAGCCTCATCTTCTTCCTTATCCATGAAAGTACCTCCAGAAAGTGACTGCAACTTGAATTAAGTGTCCTCATCAAGTCCCTTAAAGTAGATCTCTAGCAATTCGATTTTCGGGATCCCATGATGTGGACGATCAAACAATAAGTCATTGAATCTCTCCCAAGACTTGAATAAGCTCTCCTTTTCCTTCATAGTGAAGGCATTTATCTTTCTTCTAAGCTTTGTAGTCTTAGAAGGTGGGAAGAATTTGGTGAGAAACTCCGTGGTCATCTCTTCCCAAGTGTCAAACCGTCCATATGGTATTGATTGATACCAAGCTAGAGCTTTATCCCTGAGAGGAAAGAGAAAAACCTTTTAGCTTGTGATTATTACCTTCCATACGGGGTGGTCTCACTGTATCCATGAGAATCTCATAATTATCAAGTGTTGCTGAGGAGACTCTAAATTCATCCCTCCAAACTGATTCTGGCGAATCATTTGGAGTACCTGCAGTCGTAACTCATGCTCATGACTTGCGGGATCTCCAAGGTTAACTCCAGGACGGTTAATCCTTTGGGCGGGATCCATGTGTTATCCAAGTGTGTGTGGATCACCCACAATAGGCTCGAATCGGACAGGCCTGAGAGGTGCAGCAAGTGGTGGTGGATCACGTGGAGCAGGAGGCGGGACGACACGAGGTGCATCGTCCGGGACGTCCGGTTGTACGTTCACCACGGGCTGTGGAGCGGCTCTTTCTTCGTTTCTAGCACGAACCATCTCTCTCATCTGAGCTTTAAGCTCTGCTATCTCACGTGCAGTGGCTGCTTCTCTCTCTTTAACTGTCATTCTCTCGGCAGCTAGCTCTTCTGCCGCAGCTCTAAGCTCCGCTTCATAATCCCTCGCTTGAGACATCCTTGAATCTTTCAAAGCTCTAAGTCTCCTTCTTAGTGTTTTCTCAGGTTCGGGATCAAAAGGAACTAGTTCTTTTGAACTCCGAGTCCTTCGCATACACCGCGAAAAGTACCTAGTGTCCTGAAAAGATCAAAGACAAAACAAAATGCGAGATCAAAAGTACGAGAAAGACCTATACTATAATAAATCAACTAACGAAATCAACTAAATAGTCCCCTCCAACGGCGCCAAAAACTTGTTCGTTGGTGTTGCACACCTATAAATCCCTATCAAAAGAGATAGAATTCCAAAGGATAACAAAACGACGAGCCAGATTTAAATTTATAATTCCGTGATATTACTCAATGCAGCGAACCAACAGTGTATGGATCGGATGCAGCAAAGAGGAAGTATTCCGGAGTCGATCTCGGGGACTATGTTAGATGACAATGATATTGATCTATAATAGTATAAATCTAGAATAAGAAGGGATTGAAAAAGAAAGGGAATAAAGATCAAAAAGGTTTTGAAAAGTTTTTGTAGACTCGCAATCAATTATTCGAATTGATTGAAAGTCAAAACAAACAAACAAAAAGATCAAGTTCAAAAGAGAGAAATATCCAATTCCGGGAATTCAAGATCATTATTTATACATATGGACTCAGGATATATGAAATCTCACGCGGCATATATAAGAATGAAACGCTTAGGATGAATGTTTCTTAACCTATGCTCTTTTACAGTGATGTCTCAAGAACACAAAGGTCTGCAACCTAAAAACTATAACTTTCAAGGTAAAGAGGGAGAAATATATAAACAAACCTTTTTCTTTCAATCAAGGAAACACAATAACCCTTTACAGTTACATCTCAGGAATTATTGCCTCAAAGGAAGGAATAATGGCACATTCCATCCAATAAAGGTTAAACCTTTATTACCTAGGAATAGGTTCTCTTATGTATCTAAACAAGAATATCTCAGTTACGACTCAATTCCTACTTAGGTTAAGGTGGTTTAGATTGGGTTTAAACCTGCAAAAACCAAACCTTTCCATAGGATTTCAAGCGATTTACACAAACTAAAAATAAGAACAATTCAATCCATCATAGTCCAAGGTATAAACAAATCTCTATCTACCGTGGAACCACACAAGGTTTTTAACCACTAAAGCTCATGACTGATCTTGAATTCAAATTGATAGGGAAAACATGTAATTGAAGTAAGAAAAGGGAATGAAGAAAGTACCCAAATTGAAACTCAAAACAAACGTCTTCCACTTACACAATCTCTAACAAACTAACAAACTCCAAACAAACCCCAACGCTGAATCTTATTCTAACTAAACTAAAACTAACAATGGTGAAAAGAAACAAAGAACAAAGGTAGGAGAATTTTATTTCAACAATCGAACTTCCGCTTTCCAAACCTAAACAATCTTCTTTCTTATGTTAGGTGGGCGTCCTTTTTCTGGCCTTCGGAACTCTACTTTTATAACCTAAAACCTGTCAAGAGACGTGGGTTGGGCTGAAAGTCCGAAATAAAATAAGAATCGACGCTCAGGGAAATATCTCGGTCTGGATCTTGGCCGAGATTGGTCGACGTCGATGGCGAGATTTCGACTTCGTACTTCAGCGTCATGAGGATCTCGGTCTAGTCACCCAAGATCATGACCGAGATAGAGGGCGAGATTTTATTGCAGTAGCATCCTACACGACCGAGATGTATGGATCTCGGCCGAGATTATCTTCGATCTCGGGCACTTTGTCTCGGTTGCTCCAAAAGCGTAGTCTTCTCCTTTCCAATGCTCGTATGACAGCTCCTATGCGTCCACTCGGAGGCTTCGTCCTCAAATGCATCGTTTTAGCTCCAAAACACGTCAAAATACCTACAAAGTAACCAAAAGCGTGTGTAGACATCCATACTTGCAAAGTAACACTAAACAAGCATAAAAGACACAAACTATGGATAAAACATGCATGTGGAAAGGGAAAAACTACTTATATTATCAACTAAACTAGGTCGATAAATCATGTTATCAGTACATATTTCTTCAAACTTGTCCATATTCCTTTTTGCTGACCTTAGCCATTCCCTACCTTAATTTAAGGCTACATTTGTCTTTATTTAAGATATTGTTTTTGGTTTAGAAATTGCAGGCGAGTCTAGTTTTTCTTTTTCCTCGATAGCACCACCTAAAAAACCGCTTCCCTTTTGAGATATGAGGGCGATCATCTTATTTGATTATAGTTCTTGAATGCAATTTGGCTTGCCATTGCTTTGAGGTATTACTTGCAGATTGATAGTGATCTTCTCAAACCGGCTAAGAGAAGTTGTGAAGCAACGGGAAAGTGAGGGGATAAGAGAGATACACTTGTGAGGGGTACCTTTATGATTTCACTAACCTTAACGTGTTTGCTTGTTTTGAGTGATGTTTACTTTATGAAAGGGAAACCGATCCCCATAGAGTTGTGGACGACAAGGCCATGATGACGCGAATCATGGACAAGCTAGATGCTTTGGAGGCCCGAATGGATGAACGGACGCCACCCAAACACGATCCACCGCCTCCACCTCCTAGACACCTACCACCTTGATCTAATCCAGGAATTATGCAACCTAAGATATTCCTAAGGAGAGAATTGGATTATGAGGAGGAAATAGAGGAAGAACATCAAATTTTTAGAAATTGAAGTCTACACCATGACCAAGGTTAAAATACCACCAGGGAAGTGTGATGCTGACTTGTACTCTATTTTGAAAGTAAAGATAGAGAAGATTTGTAGTTGTCATCAAGTTCCAGAACTTAAGAAGGTACAATACACTGCCCTTGAATTTACTGGTTATGCTTTAATGTGGTGGAATAACTTGTTGAAGGAAAGGAGAAGAGATTTGGACACGGATATCACCACTTGGGAACATATGAGAGCTATCATGAGAGCTCGTTTTGTCCCACCCTATCATGGGAGAGATATCCACCAACGACTAGTGAACCTTAAGCAAGGTTCTATGAGTGCAAAAGAGTTTATGCCACCATGGAAATGGCTATGGTTAGGGCTGATGTGCAAGAAGAAGAAGCTACCATGGCCAGATATCTTAGGATTCTGCACCCTCACCTAGCTAACGAGATAGATTTATATGCATATTCTAACCTAACAGATTGACTACATCTCGCGGTGAGAGTTAAGAAGAAGCTTAAGGCACGGAGTCAAGACCGACAAACTCCGCAAGCCTAGAGAGGAGGTTCCAGCCGAGATTTCGGCCGAGATCAGGAGAGCAGTAGCCGAGATCAGCGCAAGCAGTATCCGAGATAACCGAGGCACTGTAAGTCCGGTGGTTACACCTACACCGAGCAAGACTCCTACCTCGACACCTCAGGGAAATGATTCTAACTCTAATACTAGAGCTAGAAATATTATATGTTTCAAATGTCAGGGAAGAGAACATATGGCTCGAGAATGTCCTAACAAGAGGACATTGATCATCAATGACAAGGGGCACTATGAGTCAGATTCCGACCCGGAAGAAGAAGAAGAAGAGGAGAAGCCGGCTTTCATAGTTTAGAAGGAATTTGCAGAAGACGACCTTAAGATCTCATTCGCTGAGGGATTATGTCTACACACTAGTAAGATCGTTCCTGACTCTTACCTTGGTTTAAGTACTTTAGATGTTGTTTCTCTTGAGATTTTTGTTGTTGAACATGTTCTGGATATACCTATTGAAATTTCTAGTCATGATATAGATATATCTAAGTGCATAGATGATAGTGTTATTGCTGAGAATGTTTCGTCTCAATCCATGTGTTTTAATGATGCCATATTTCCTGCTATGAGTGTTGAAATTATTAAGTATGTTACTGAAATTAGTTCACCCCTTTCAGTCCCAATTGATGCTATTTTACCTATTGATTCACTTGCTGATTTTGTTGAGCGCGCATCGGGCTGAATTAGTGGCATCTGAGTCGAGTGATGAAGTTACAGGGAGTTGAGGATGCATGTTATATTTGTCCCCCTCACTCCTTGACTAATGCTGATTTTATTGATTATTTTGTCATTAGGTGAGCTTTAAGCATCCTACCTTCTATAGATGTAGACAATCAAAGGGAAAGCTTGTTCCATACCCGTTGTTTAGTCCAGGAAAGAGTATGTAACATGATCATTGATAGTGGAAGTTGCAACAACTTGGTTAGCAATGAGGTTGTTATCAAATTGCAGCTAAGCACCATTCAACATCCATGACCTTACAAGCTTGGATGGATGAACGACTGTGGAAAAATCAAGATCAATCGTTAGGCCAACATGACCTTTAAAATTGGAGAATATGAGGACACAGTCCTATGTGACATTGCGCCAATGCACGCCTGTCACATCATACTTGGGCGACCTTAGGAGTATGATTGAGATGTAACTCATAAAGGGAAAACTAACCGTATTATTTTACATTTTAGAGCAAGGATTTCATACTCAAGCCCATGACACCCACGAGGTGACTGAGTGCTACGAAAAAAAGAAGAGCAAATAGGAGGATACTAAGAAGAAATCCTTGATGATCAAGAATGCAGGGCCAACTAGGACTCAACGTTTTGATCCATTCTCATGTCCTGTCTACAACTATGTTTGCAAACAATTTCTATCCTCCGTGTATGAGATTGGTATTGTTGATGTGTGAGAGCCTTAGCTTTTGGGAGCCGTTTTTGGCCTTAGCCGCCCCCGCAGGTCTGTGAGGCCGCCCCTGCGGCTCCTCTCTTGTTCCGCCCCTGCGGCCAGGAAACCCGCCCTTGCGGTTTCCTACGGTTGCAGCCGGCTTTGTTGACCCTTGACCCGTGCTTTACACTTTCACTTCCTTAACCTAATCCTTTCTTTGGCTTGCTGAGCATCTTCACTTCCTTCCCAGCTGCCTTCACGTCCTTCTCCTTCCTCCTTGATCTTCTTCTTGGTTTCCTAAGTTTTGGAAGAGTTTTGGTGTGGCCTTGTGTGTGGTTAATGATGTTGATGTGGTATGATGTTGTTGCTGAGCTTGAGAGCTAGTGGAGATACTGCCTTTGATTGGTTTCGTGCTTAAGCCACAATTGTGGTATGTATCCCTTGCTTCTTCTTTCTTTCTTCTTTCTTGTTCTTCCTTCCTTAGCTTAGGATTAGATGTGTTGATCATAGGGTGATTTGATCACGTGAAGAGTGAAAGAAGACTCGCGGGGCTAAGTTCTGCACAGTCGCCGCCCCCACGCCTGGAAGCCGCCGCCTCTGTAGAAGCCGTGCCGCAGCGCCTGCGCCAGCGCCTGCGTCGTGCCTGCGTTTTCCTGCAGCCTTGTCACCGCGCCCGGGGCTGAGTTCCGCCGCGCCTGCAGGTTGCTTGCTCAACCCCTGCGTCCCTTGTTTTACGCAGGTGCGTCTTGTCCCGGATCTACCTAGAGTTAGGTAGATCCTTTCCTTTTCTAGTATGAGCGGTAGTAGCATGCTAGGTAGCGGATGTTGATGAGTATGATATAGATATGCCGGTTACGGCTTTGAGGTTTACGAGTTGGATTTGATCCTTATGGACCCCTTGGGTCTAGGTGTGACCCTTTGTGTTATAGGATTTTGATATATATGTATGCCTTGTATAGGCCGTGTTGTCCTCCAGTTTGGAGTGGACTTAGTTGAGGGTTGATCCAGTTAAGACGACTACGAGGTTGAGGTAAGTCCGTGGGACTTACTTAGTTGCCATTCCTTTATAGGATGTTGTGCATGAGTGGTGTTTGTTATATGTTTTATAGCATGCGTTATGATGGTCACCGACCTATGGTATATTGCTTGCCCATTGTAGGGCCGTGATAACTTGCCCTTTCATCCCGCCGGGAGTCTGGGAGGTTCTCTGTAGGCAGGCCAAACCTGGTAAACGGTTCGGGCACTTCCCATTCCCTTAGGGTACACGGGGTAGTGTTCCAGGCACCATTCCAGCTGGCTATTGGACCAAGAGGCGAGGTTTATATTCCTCGTGTCACCTATGTTTACATGGATATATATATATACGACTTAATTTCTGGACTTTATAAAGATAATGAACCGGGTAAATGTGTGAAAGCATGATGATGTGTTAAGATTTCTGATGTGTGTTTGTGCTCTAGCATCTTTCTATATATGTGTATGGTTAGCTAACGGTTTTATACCGTGTTGTAGATACTTTGCAGGATAAGAGAGTTGCATAGTGATCCAGAGTGGGTGATCCGCTGAGGGCTTCGTACATTGGGGCGTTATCGGGGGTATGGGTTTTTTTGTTGTACAGTATGGTTTTGTTTGTACTCAGCGGTCCATTGTATTACCTTTTATATATATATATATATATATATATATATATATATATATATATATATATATATATATATATATATATATATATATATATATATATATATCAGTTTCATGTTTTGTTTTAAACTATCGGTGTCTTGTTGTAAGATCAGTGAAATTGTTGTCAGGCTAGGGTCAGGATCCATTGTGAGATCCTAGCCCAGTAGCACTCCGAGTCCTACGGATTTGGGGTGTTACAAAGTTGGCATCAAAGCCCAGGTTGACAACAATGGCACTTGTAATTTGCGATAAAGGTCGAATAGATAACTAAACAGAACCCGAAAAGGGGTCTGACTTTTCAAAAGGTTTTGGTTTTGAAATGAGTACAAATGTTTTGGATACCGTGTACGTGAGTCATCGCCCCTCTGAAGACCTCGACATTATAGATATATATAGATATTTTGTTGTGATTGATTTGATATATATCTATACGTATCGCATATATAGCCTTCTAAGTTAGGTTTACGTCTTCTGCAGATGGTTCAGACTAGAGCCTTACCTGCAGCGAGACGAGGTAGAGGTAGACCCCCTCTAGGTAGAGGACGGGGTAGGAACCCTTGCTGACGGTTCACATGCGGGAGAGATACATGAGGAGGTTGCTGAGAGTGCCGCTCCAGAGATTGGGAACGGTGCAGCTGAGAGACAAGGGCCACAGAGAGCCCAGTCTGGTGAGTCTGATCGTGTCTCTATGGAGAGACCAGCCTTCCGCGAGTACATTCGACGTGTTGAGGAGGCTGCTAAGGCAGGTAGGCGTGCCCCTGATCTTCCAGCACAGGAGGGATCATTTGAGAGATCCCATGCAGTTACACAGGTGCCAGCTGCACCGGCACCTACCGCTGAGATTGCTCGAGCTACAGAGGAGTATAGAGGGCCCCGACCAGACACTTGGTTGAAGGCTTTTCATCAGGTGGGAGTACCCCCTTTCACTAGGAAAGTGGGGCTAGAGGTGGAGCTTTGGATAGGACATGTAGACTCAGCTTGGGAGTCTATTAGATGTCCAATTGACAGGCAGATTGAGCTGGTGCGGACCTTGTTCAGAGATTTGGCACAACACTGGTGGAGGTCTGTACGGGTACAGGTTACTAGTTATGAGCAGATGAGGACTCTGATCCGAGAGCGTTTCTGCCCTGCCTCGTTGAGGAGGGAGAAACTGCGAGACTTTGTTGAGGCTGGGTTCGAGGATGTACCGGTCTCAGAGGCCATCGGGAGATTCCAGGAGGAGCTGGCATTGCTGGGTCCAGTTGCACCTCCTGCAGATCAGCATGTGTATTTGTTTTCCCGATGTTTGAGGGATACTACCCGTACCTATATGGCGGGTTTCCACTATGAGACCTTGGTCGATTATCAGGACCGGGCTTCTGATTACGAGAGGCAAAGAGCTAGCCAGAGGAGAGCTTCTCAGACCGGAGGGTCTGAGAAGAGACAGCGGACTGGGCAGACCAGTGGTATTGGTGGAGCTGCTGGTACAGGGTGAGGCCAAAGTCGCCAAAGTCGTCCTCCATCTGCACCGGGTGCAGATAAGGGAGTGCAGTGCTTCAACTGTAGTGAGTATGGGCATATGAGGTCAGAGTGTACGAGGCAGCCGGTGACCTGCTTTACTTGTGGCAGACCTGGTCACAGAGCTACCTTCTGTAGACGAGGGAGAGCTTCATCACAACGGGATTCTTCTCCTGCTAGTGCAGCAGGAGGTGGACAGAAGCCACCTCAGCAGCAGCAGTAGAGTCAGGGACAACAAAGGGTCCCAGATCGCCCTACGACTCAGGAATCTGCTCTTGGGCCGAGTAGAGGCAGAGGACGTGCTGGGGGCACCACTGATACCAAAGGCCCACAGGGCCGAGTTTTTGAGTTGAGGAGTGCAGAGGAGCCAGCTGCACCTACTGCTACAGGTACCATTCTGATTCATGGTTTACCTGTTAGAGTTTTATTTGATACGGGTGTTACGCACTCTTTTATTTCTGATGCTTGTGTAGAGCGTCTTGGTTTAGATACGGTTGAGGGGATGCCCTTTATTATAGGGTTACCCGATGGTGGTAGGGTCAGAGGTACCCATGAGATTCACGGTTGTCCCATTTCTGTAGGGACCCGTATTTTACTAGTTGACTTCTTTGTCATGCCGTTAGAGCATGAGGAAGTTATTCTATGTATGCATTGGATGGATTGACATTCTGCCGTCTTAGATGTAGGTAGGAGGACTGTTACCCTCTCTACCGAGTTAGGCCAGATAGAGGTTTTCCGAGGTTGGGACCTTGGAAAGACAAGCACAGTTATTAGTGTTATACGGGCAGCTAGATTGATTGCACAGGGTTGTGATGCCTTCTGGTGTTATGCCATGAAGGAAGGAGAGAGTCCAGCATTAGAGGATATTCCTGTGGTTTGTGAGTTTACAGATGTATTTGCTGAGCCGTCTAGTTTGCCGCCTCAGAGGAGTGTGGATTTTGGCATCGAGTTAGAGCCTGGTACGAGACCGATCTCGAAGGCCCCATACCGGATGGCGCCTGTCGAGATGCTGGAGCTGAAGAAGCAACTTGAGGAGCTGGCTGAGAAGGGGTTCATTCGCCCTAGCGTGTCCCCATGGAGAGCACCTGTCCTCTTCGTACGGAAGAAGGACGGATCGTTGAGACTGTGTATTGATTACAGAGAGATGAACAAGGTGACCATCAAGAACAAGTATCCACTACCGCGCATTAATGACTTGTTAGATCAGCTTTAGGGAGCGATTGTGTTCTCCAGGATTGACCTGCGTTCCGGGTATCACCAGCTGAGGGTGAGGGAGCAGGATGTGCATAGGACAGCATTCCGGACCAGATATGGCCACTACGAGTTTGTAGTGATGCCATTTGGGCTTACGAATGCCCCAGCCGTCTTTATGGAGTTGATGAACAGTATCTTCATCGACTTCCTGGATCATTTTGTGGTGGTTTTTATTGATGATATTCTGGTATACTCTCGCAGTGGAGAGGAGCATGCAGGACATCTGAGGACTGTATTGCAGGTTTTGCGGGATAGAGAACTTTATGCAAAGTTCTCTAAGTGCGAGTTCTGGATGCCAGAGGTAGCATTCCTGGGTCACATTGTATCCGCCGAGGGGATCAAGGTTGATCCGGCAAAGATAGAGGCAGTAGCTGCATGGACTACACCGACGAACGTCAAGGAAGTACGTAGCTTCCTTGGCCTAGCCGGTTATTACAAACGCTTTATGGAGGGATTTTCTGTGATTGCCCGTCCACTGACGAGTTTGTTGAGGAAGACTACCATATTTGTGTGGTCTGATCAGTGTACGCAGAGTTTTGAGGAGATGAAGAGACGTCTGACTTCTGCTCCTGTTTTGGCACAGCTAGAGGGTACAGAGGATTTTGTAATATACAGTGATGCATCCAAGCTAGGCTTGGGATGTGTGTTGATGCAGCGGGGCAGAGTGATTGCATATGCGTCTAGACAGCTGAACACGTATGAGGAGAACCACCCGACTCATGATCTGGAGTTGGCAGCGGTAGTTCATGCACTGAAGATCTGGAGACATTACCTGTATGGTGTTACATGTCAGATCTTCACAGACCATCAGAGTCTGAAGTACATTTTCACGCAGCGGGAATTGAATAACCGCCAGCGTAGGTGCCTTGAGCTGATCAAGGATTTTGATTAGGAGATTTTGTATCATCCGGGGAAGGCGAACGTTGTCGCCGACGCCCTGAGCAAGAAGACGCCTCGAGAGCAAGCGATTGCGAGGCAGACAGTTCAGCAGCAGTTACTGAGGGATTTGATATGACTAGAGTTGGACATCTAGTTTCCTGATGAGGATGCCCGGCTGAGTACTTTAGAGGTTCTACTTGATCTGTTGGGTGAGATCCAACAGAAGCAGGAGACCTGCCCGACCTTGATGAGGATCAGAGAGAGGATGTCTCAGGATGAGGCACCACAGTTTCTTTTGGGAGCAGATGGAGTATTGAGACGCCGCGGTCGCGTCTGTGTACCTGCTGATGCAGAGGTGAGACAGAGGATATTACAGGAGGCTCAATGTACACCTTACTCGGTACATTCAGGTACGAGTAAGATGTATCAGGATCTGATACGTTTATATTGGTGGGGAGGGTTGAAGCCCGATGTGGCAAGATTTGTGGCACAGTGTGCGACCTGTCAGCGGGTCAAGATCGAGCATTTTAGACCTGGAGGTGAGCTCCATCCACTTCCTGTTCCACAGAGGAAGTGGGAGGACGTCACCATGAACTTTGTGACTGGACTGAGGCTGAGCCGGAGTTTTGATGCCATCTGGGTCATAGTTGACAGACTGACAAAGACGGCACGTTTCATTCCTATTCGGGAGACGTGGCCGGTGAGCAGATTAGCAGAGGAGTACACTAGGCAGATAGTGAGACTCCATGGTGTACCGAGGACGATCGTCTCTGACAGAGATGGACGATTTACCTCGTGGTTCTGGCAGCAGATTCAGACTGCCCTGGGGACGAGTTTGCTCTTCACGACTGCGTTCCATCCTCAGACAGATGGTCAGTCAAAGAGGACCATTCAGACCCTGGAGGATATGTTGCGAGCTTGTGTGTTGGATTGGGAACAATTGTGGACAGATCATCTCCCACTTGTTGAGTTCTCCTACAACAACAGTTGGCATGCATCTATTGGGATGGCCCCATATGAGGCACTGTATAGCCAGAGATGTCGTACCCCGTTATGCTGGGATGAGCAGAGCAGTGTCAGTGGTTTGGCACCTGATCAGATTCAGGATGATATGGCTCGAGTAGCATTGATTAGAGAGCGTATGCTGACTGCGCAGAGCCGTCAAAAGTCGTATGCTGATAGGAGGCGTAGACCTCTGGAGTTCAGAGTTGGAGCCCATGTGTGGCTGAGAGTATCCCCGACACGAGGTGTTAGGCGTTTTGACATTAAGGGGAAGTTGAGCCCCCGATATGTCGGACCGTTTGAGATTCTAGATCGGGTTGGGAGCGCAGCTTACAGATTAGCCTTGCCTCCGAGATTAGAGGGTGTTCACCCCGTGTTTCACGTGTCTCACCTGAGGGAGTATATACCAGATCCGAGACACATCGTGAGTTATGATGATTTGGTTGTTGAGCCGGACCACACTTTTGTTGAGCATCCGATTGCAGTCTTAGAACGAGGTATGAGACGCCTACGTTCGAAGGACATCCCTATGATACAGTGGTCGAGACGAGGACCGGATGAGGCTACATGGGGGACTGAGGATAGTATCCAGAGGAACTATCCAGAGTTTTATGCCGAGTTAGATGCACCAGTAGGATCACCGAGTAGATCTTAGTGCTATGTTGGTGAGTCTTATGTTCTTACATGCTTATATGTTATGCCGTGTTTATTTTCGTACTAGCTTGATATGATGTGTAATCTTATTAGATCTTGTTGTTCTAGTGCGATCGTTTATAGCTGGAGATGGTTTGTTCCTCCCTGCTAGTGTGATGCTGGTTTGGCTAGAGATGGTTTTCCTTTATGTCCTGGATAAGATAGTTGTTGCTGGAGTTGATGAGTTCCTCCATGCTTATGTTTGAGGTTATAGAGAGAGTTATACCTCGGCTTGTGAGTCCGAGTGGTTTGAGGATTTTACAAGTTTCGGGACGAAACTTGTTTTTAGGGGGGTGAGGTGTGAGAGCCTTAGCTTTTGGGAGCCGTTTTTGGCCTTAGCCGCCCCCACGGGTCTTTGAGGCCGCCCTGCGGCACCTCTGTTGTTCCGCCCCTGCGGCCAGGAAACCCGCCCCTGCGGTTTCCTGCGGCTGCATCCGGCTTTGTTGACCCTTGACCCGTGCTTTACTCTTTCACTTCCTTAACCTAATCCTTGCTTTGGCTTGTTAAGCATCTTCACTTCCTTCCCAATTGCCTTCACGTCCTTCTCCTTCCTCCTTGATCTTCTTCTTGGTTTCCTTAGTTTTGGAAGAGTTTTGGTGTGGCCTTGTGTGTGGTTAATGATGTTGATGTGTTATGATGTTGTTGCTGAGCTTGAGAGCTAGTGGAGATACTGCCTTGGATTAGTTTCGTGCTTAAGCCACAGCTGTGGTATGTATCCCTTGCTTCTTCTTTCTTTCTTTCTTCTTTCTTGTTCTTCCTTCCTTAGCTTAGGATTAGATGTGTTGATCATAGGGTGATGTTGAAATGTGTATGTTTATGCATGTGTGTGAATCTGGAATGATAAAGACGTGATTTAATCACGTGAAGAGTGAAAGAAGACTCGCGGGGCTATGTTCTGCACTATCGCCGCCCCCGCGCCTGGCAGTCGCCGCCCCTGCGGAAGCCGTGCCGCAGCGCCTGCGCCAGCACCTGCGTCGTGCCTGCGTTTGCCTGCAGCCTTGTCACCGCGCCCGGGGCTGAGTTCCGCCGCGCCTGCGGGTTGCTTGCTCAACCCCTGCGTCCCTTGTTTTACGCAGGTGCGTCTTGTCCCGGATCTACCTAGAGTTAGGTAGATCCTTTCCTTTCCTAGTATGAGCGGTAGTAGCATGCTAGGTAGCGGATGTTGATGAGTATGATATAGATATGCCGGTTACGGCTTTGAGGTTTACGTGTTGGATTTGATCCTTATGGATCCCTTGGGTCTAGGTGTGACCCTTTGTGTTATAGGAGTTTGATATATATGTATGCCTTGTATAGGCCGTGTTGTCCTCCAGTTTGGAGTGGACTGAGTTGAGGGTTGATCCAGTTGAGACAACTACGAGGTTGAGGTAAGTCCGTGGGACTTACTTAGTTGCCATTCCTTTATAGGATGTTGTGCATGAGTGGTGTTTGTTATATGTTTTATAGCATGCATTATGATGGTCACCGACCTATGGTATATTGCTTGCCCATTGTAGGGCCGTGATAACTTGCCCATTCATCCCGCCGGGAGTCTAGGAGGTTCTTTGTAGGCAGGTCAGACCTGGTAAACGGTTCGGGCACTCCCCATTCCCTTAGGGTACACGGGGTAGTGTTCCAGGCACCATTTCAGCTGGCTATTGGACCCAGAGGCGAGGGTTATATTCCTCGTGTCACCTATGTTTATATGGATATATATATACGAGTTGATTGCTGGACTTTATAAAGATAATGAACCGGGTAAATGTGTGAAAGCATGATGATGTGTTAAGATTTCTGATGTGTGTTTGTGCTCTAGCATCTTTCTATATATGTGTATGGTTAGCTAACGGTTTTATACCATGTTGTAGATACTTTGCAGGATAGGAGAGCTGCACAGTGATCCAGAGTGGGTGATCCGCTGAGGGCTCCGTACACTGGGGCGTTATCGGGGATATGGGTTCTTTTGTTGTACAGTATGGTTTTTTTGTACTCAGCGGTACATTGTATTACTTTATATATATATATATATATATATATATATATATATATATATATATATATATATGTATATATATATCAGTTTCATGTTTTGTTTTAATCTATCGGTGCCTTGTTGTAAGATCAGTGAAATTGTTGTCATGCTAGGGTAAGAATCCATTGTGAGATCCTAGCCTAGTAGCACTCTGAGTCCTACGGATTTGGGGTGTTACATGATGGTCTCATTGAGACCCTTAGGGACATTCATAAGTCACTTGCAGTCTACCATTGGAGATATATAACTACTCAACATCCTTCTTTGAGTATTGTT
>CM008279.1:64096526-64249830 GCA_002319775.1 Fagopyrum tataricum
GTAAATAAAATCTGATGATCTTTTCCGTCACTATCTAAATTATAATTATAATTTTTGGCAAGATTTGTTTTATATTATATGAGTATAACTTGAATTTGTTACCGTATTATATGTATAATAAAAGATAATTAAATTTATAGTGAATAAGTAATATTATGCTCTATAAAAGTCATTTTTATTCAAATATTTTAGAATAAATATTAAATCGCACCCCGTGCACTGCACGGGATAATACACTAGTTACAAGATAAATGTCACTTACGACCACCATTACGACTTAGGTTACGGCCATATGGTAGCCATTAAGTTCTTTGCGAGAGCATCAAAATCCCTATTCACGGCCCTGCCCAAAAGTGAGGGTTGCGACATACCTTACGGCCAGTTACGGCCCTAACTGCCCGTAAGAGTAGCCGTAACGAAACAAAATTCTTGCCCGCGGCGCAAGATTTCCCGATTTTATTCGTGGAAGTTTTTCTACAATCCATGTAACCCTAGACTCTAGAGCTCCCTTATATAAGCACGTGTTGGGATTAGGTTTAAAATCATCTCGGATCCATCAATCCTAACTTCTCTCTTATTCTTCTCCTCTCTCCCTTACTCTGGTAGATGTCAATTGTTAGAATTATTTCGTAAGGTTCTGCCTAGAACCAAACTATTATGAGTTTACTTTTTCATGTTTGAATACACTGTTTTTTCTTTATATCTCAGCATGTCTGGCTAGTCTCCTTCCTTGATCTAAGGATTGGGATAAACCCTATAATGCTTTAGTTCTATTGTTGCATATGTACTTATGAACTGAGATCTTTGTTAATCATTCTTTTCAAAGGCCTTATTTCTACCTTTTAATTACCTTTGTTAATCTAGAGTGACGTTCTTAATTGGTCTAGATAAGACAATGTGAAGAGCCAAATAATTTTTGTTTTATTGGAAAGATTTGAAAAGAGCTTGGTTTTGAGAATACCAGTCTATCAAATTGAAGGAATTCCGGTGTTTTTTTTCTTGGTCTTTTCCTAAATTCTAAATGTGCATGGGTTTTGCTATACTCGCCGAACCGCTAAATGATAGTTACGTGAGTTGAAAATAAATGGTCTTGGTTTTGTCTATGCTCAATGCTACTTTAGATGATTACATGTTTTTTCAATTATCAATGTTCATAAACATTATATATGCATCAATACCTTTAAATCATTATAGTGGAGAATCACTCCTTCCTTAGATCATTCTTCCCTATAATTGTCCACAATCAAGATTATTTTCTTTGTTCTTTTCATTGCTTCCCTTTTGCACTATAAATAATTAATTTTTATTGTTTTTTAAATCAGATAAGGTCCCTGAGTTCGATACCCGTTTGTACTACATCTGATCCTATTTTACTTGCAATGGAGGTTGTTTTATTACGGTAAAACTTTACCACGATCAAGTTTTTGACGCCGTTGACGGAAATTGTTTATAGAATTAGTCAACATTAATTTTTGGTTATTTTAAGTTGTTTTTGTTTGCTGAAATTTTGTGGATTTTTGTCTTTAATCCACAGGTTGGATTTGTTGGATGCGCAAGATTCATGACTCAAGCAAACTTGTACCCTTAGACAATGAGTTTGAACGTACCTTTGGCAAAAACAAATCCACCAAGAAATATGCTGCCATAAAAGGAAACAACAACCAACTACTTGTGGTTGACCCAAAAGCTAAAATTACAAGGCTCATGATAGCATGTTTTTATGATATCTTTTGTATAGTTGTTTTCTGTGCTTTTAGTAGAATTGCATTGGGTTTAAGCATTTCTTCTTGCTAGGGCTTATTTGCATCAAAGAATGTCTTCTCCCGTTTGTCTCTTTTTCTTAGGTGATTAGAAGTCAAAAGGAGCATCAATGGACAAGAAAAGACTCAAGAAAGAAACCCTCACCTCATCATCATTGGAAGAATAGAAAGAAGAAGCAAAGAGAAACTCCGGAGAATTAACGAAGAAGAAGGAATGACTAAAGATCATCCAAAGATGCAAGTCCCAGAAGTCGAGTCACCTATACAACCATACTTAAAGTTACCCTTCACTCGCACAAAGAAGGAGGAAGCGACTCGGACTCAAAGACTTAGGCTCTCCCAGGAAAAACACATCGAGCCAAGTTGGAAGACATGCCAAGCGTCGCTCAAGTGGCAGTCAAGTCAGCGGACCCACTCGAGTCAAGAAGACAGTAGTGTCACCGGCCTACTTTTCAACGTGAGTCGAGTCATTTCTTGGCCAACTCGATTCATTTGTTGTGCGGTTACAACAAACTCGTCACGTGACGACGGTTGCAAGGGAATCTTGGTGTTGATGTTGGCAATCCTTGTAAAGCTAGGGGGTGATCCATGCCACTTTCCTCACCTTATTAGCCAATTTAATGGGGCATAGCTGCATGGAAGAGATACCAATTCACAACTCTACAATTCTCTCATTTTTAGAGCCGAGTATCCTTAGTTTAGGGTCGAGTTAAGCCCGAGTTTGTCCGGGTTGTAAGAAGGTTATGCTGAGTTGTGGACGAATTGTGTTGCTACAAGGTGGATTGCTACTTTTCTTTGTTATCTTGGTAAAGCTAATCTTTCTTAGTTCTTAGAATCATCTATCTCTCTCTTGATTTTATGGATCGCGTGTTTGTTTGCATGATTGTGTTGATTTCCTCACTCAACACGAGTGGGTAGTTCCATACGAGGATTGGGGTGAAAATCCCAACCCAAAGCTATGTAGTATTGTATTGTTATAATGCCTAGAATTTAGGTGAGTATCAAAGTATGATAGTAAGCATATAGGAGGCTAAAACCGATTAGAACACTAGGATCCATGCTTAGCTAATTTGAAAGTCGGATGCTAAGCTTGCTGAGATTGTTCCTTCATGCACTTTGTTTAGCTTTAAGCATGATCCTATGTGTTGATAATTGACCGGCTAGTATGAATGAGAGTCATAAGTAATTTCATAATCTAGTGATGCATTTTTGTAGACGCTTATATTGCTAGGATTAGTACTTCAATTATTCCAATAGCAAACACCATGTGAGGAGTTATTGAATGCTAATTCACGAAGTACAAGTCCACTCTAGATCCTTATGATTTAATCAAACCAATAGCAAACACCATGTGAGGTTTATATACTTTGTATTGATCACTAGTTTAAGACCGTAGTTGACTGGCATTTTACCAATAGGAAACACCATGTGAGGTACTATGTTGGATTGACTAGCATGCTTAGGCTTGCATTCATCTATTACATGCATGCAGTCGTTTAATGTTCATTTCTATGAGCACTCGAGGAAATAGTTCTCACGCTATGGCATTATAATGTGTATAATTACTGCATTAGCAAGGATTGGGAGAACTAATCCCAACCCCTAGTCGTTTTCTTACTTGATTTCATCTTTCTCCATTCCTTTGTTTTTGACTCGATTGAGTTCAAAAGCTACTGGAAAACCACTAGATCTACGTTGTCAGGGTGACTCGACTGGATTTTCCTGGGTGACTCGATTGAGGGGACTTAGCACAATCCACTCTTGAAGTGTCTCAAGTCGACCACTTGGTCTCATCTTTTGATTTTCTTTTGCAACACTCACATTTTCTTATACGTCTTCTTAGAGTAAGGGGAGGATAACATAGTCCTCAGGGAGACGACTTGGTCAGGTTGCTATATATTTACGGTGATGCGACCCTTTTCTTTTGGTGTTATATATTCTTCTCCTAGTGGATGCACATGTCAGTCATGTGCATTGACTAGTTGATACCGGGTTGACAACAAGTTTGGCGCCGTTGCTGGGGACTATTAAAGCCGAACTTTACTTGTGTGAAGTTGACTATAAGAGTGTTTGTGTTTTTGTGTTACTTTTGATTGCACTTGTGTTTTTGTTTGTGATTGTAGGTTGCAAAAGGGGTGCACCTAAGAATTTATAGAAGTCAAGAGTTTGTACCACTCGACTTGGAGATAGCAAGGACGCTTACCATGTTGAGAAAAGAGAAAAAATTAGCCATGTATCAAGACCAAGAGATGACTAGGGCTAGAGAGTGTGACGCTCAACAAAGACAATGGATCGAGGATCTTGAAGATCGATTTCTTGCATAAGAAGTGAGGGACGCCATGCATCATGAAGAGGTTTATAGAGAAGTGTCACGAAGAGCACATGGACGAGAGCGAATTTATGCACCTAGGACTCTAGGGGAGCGAATGTATCCGGTGAAGCACATTACACCGCCCGGAGTAGCTTTGGGAATAATGTTCCACAAAATTAGTTTGGTGGCGGACCGAGTGAAAATCCGCATCTACATCTCTCTACCTTCAACGAATTGCTCGAAACCGTGAGAATAGGAGGTATTGAACAACCCGAGCTTAAACTAAGATCTTTTTCTTTCTCTCTTAGGGGCAAGGCCAAACAATGGTATCAAGCCATACCATCCGGGAGTATCATATCATAGGAAGAGCTATCAAAGGAATTTTTGAACAAATTATTTCCACCAAATCGGACGGCCGAGATGAGAAGAAGGTTTTTAAGCTTTTAAATGGAAGGAGGAGATTCTCTACACCAAACATGGGAAAAATTCAAGGACCTTCTCTTGGAGTGTCCTCATCATGGTGAGTCAAAGCCAGTGCTACTCGAGTTGTTCTACAAAGGGCTAGACAACCAAACAAGGGACAAGATAGATTCCCTATCCGGAGGAACTTTTGTAGAGATGGAGGTTTATGAAGATTTTAGTAAGATTTTAGTCCCTTTCTTTTATGCCCAACGGTCATATGGTCTTGGTTTTACCCCTCTTTACCTCTCTCTACCTATATATACCCATTCATAGATAATAAAAAAATACTCCATTTCACTCTCTTCTTTCAAATCGCTTTCAAATGCTCTTCTCTCTTGAAATCTTGACTTTAATTATGAGAAAAGATTTGTGCTTTAGAGTTTCACAAGGTTTTATAGAGGCTACTTAATCCAACAAGAAGGCATGTTTTCTTGTTTCCCATCTTAAGTCTTTTCAATTAAGAGCTATGATTGAACTTCTTAAGGTAGAGGGTTGAAATTGATGATGAATTGTTAATGTTGTTGGATGAAAGTTCTTGATTGAGAATTGAAATCAGTTTAGGGTAATGCCATGAGTAGGTTGAATCACTCTCTTGATTGAAAGAATTGATTTGATTGAGTTTATTTTTGACCAAACCGGTTGTCTCGATTCACCTCATGCATGTTGAAGTTAAGTATGATTTTGAGATTTGACTTGTTGAAATAACATGTTAATTTTAAAAATTGTTTGAGGATGTCAATGCATGCTATGAATACTTGTTATTTGTCAAATATTGATCTTTGAAGGATTTTTTTTAGCATGAAAGTATGTTGGATGATTGAGCATGAGATAAATTTTTTATGACTATGCATTGTTGACTATCTTTGTGTGTTTTACATGAACTTGATCATGCCTCAATTGTTAGCACAACTTATCTAGGAATAGGCATAAAATTTCCATGATTTTCCTTTGCATTCTTTGGTTTAATATTCTTCTTGTTCACATAGGTACCAACATCACACAAATGGCACCTCGGCATAAGATTGCGGTCGAGATGGTTAAGAGTCTTAAGGGAAAGAGTCCATTGGTTGAGGAACTTGAGATCCCCCAAGATGTGTCTATGGAGGATCACCGGTTGGAAGAATGACAATCAATATGCCTAAGCAATTTAGAGAAAACTACAAGAGGTTAAGGAAGTTTCCCATCCGGCCAACTAGATATGTCAACCATCAAGACTTGGAGGATCTGGGCATGAGAAACGACATTATGGTTATGTTCATGAGCATAGGATTTGGGGAGTTTGTTATTATAAAGGTGGATACATATGAAGAACTTACCTTGGAGTTTTTGTCAATTCTTACCTTCATCTACCCCGTAGGTAAAACGAAGCAACCTTATCTCATATTCAAGTTGGCTAATACTAAAATCAAATTGGAGCTTGAAAAAATCAAGATGATACTTGGGCCTTGATCATCCAAACTCCCAAAGCCACTTTGACCCAAAGGGATTTTGGGAGAGCATTGCAAGTTCTGAATTCAAAGCCGGCAAGAGTAAGAAAAAGAATATTTATCGCCCTACCTTGTGGGAATTCTTCCGAATCTTAGGAGAGAGCTTGTTTAGCCGAGTCGATAGTGTGGCTACACCAACACTCGATGAAGTGAATATTGCCTCGTGTGTATTCCGAGGAGAGTTGCCAAACATTCCTCTCATGATGGTGCAATTTTTAGATAGTTATGAAGAAAAGCACCGGAGTGATTTGCATGGGTGGTTTTGTAACTATGATTGTCAACTGCTTTGGTTTTGACCTTTGTCAATTTGACCTACCTCCGCCCATCAAGGTCAATGATGTCAGCCTAAGCTAATTCAAGATTAACAGTTTCCTAAAGATCGGAAGAAGTGGCAACATAAGGATAAAGGCGGATGATAAGTTTGTTCTTTGGGATCCAAGTAGGACGGTGCATGATGAGGAAAATTTGGCTCAATGTTGGAAGCTTTTTCTTGAACAACTTGGATATTTAGAGGAAGAAGAAGATAATGATGAAGAGGAGGAGGTTGAAAAAGAGGATGACAATGAAGGAGGTGAGCCGCCACAAGCCCAAGCCCATACTCACGCCTCCGGTTCTAGCTCCTATGAAGGAGATTATATGGGGCAAATCCTATCTCACATGGAAAGGCAATCCGCCTAAATGGAGGAGGATATGAAGAGCCACCAAGAATGGAGAGATAAGGACCAGAAGTGGAAAAAAGACTTCCAAGCACCTCAAGGAGCTCAATAATGAACAAGAGAGCATCCATGATAAGCTTGAAGAGCTAAGGAGGAAATGGGAGGAACGGGGCAACAATGATGGCAACTCCCCATTGATCTAGGCTTCACCTAAGTCCCGAAAGAGACACCTTGCAACTTTGTGAGTCAATTTCTATCTCTAACTTTTATTATTGCAATTGTGGACAATTAAATGTTTAAGTATGGGGTATGTTGTCTCACAAATTATTTGTATATATGTGTTGCATGTTTAATTTTCTAGCATCTTATTTTCATAGTTTACTTTTCATACCATGGGGAGTCCAAACTTGTTCTTTTGGAATTGTTTTACAAAGGGCTAGATAAACAAACAAGGGACAAGATAGACTCTCTATCCAGAGATATATTTATTGAAATGGGTATGGACGAGGCTTGTAATTTCATAGAGAAGCAAGCTAAGAATTATGAGAGATACTCATCTCAAAGAAAAATATTTAAAGTGGTTGAAGGAGTTGCAAGAGATGCTAAGGTGGATTCTCTTACCAATCAAGTCTATGAATTGTAGAAAATGTTAAAGGAAAAGAAAAAAAGGGAAGTAACAAGTTCTAAATTTGTCCCTTGTCAATTTTGTTCTAGTGTTTATCATACTATTTCTAATTGTGATGGTTATCATATGAGCTTGGAAGATTTGAAGCTCAAGGATGAACAAATGTGCTATGCCAACCAAAGATATTATAGAAGGCCCCAATACCAACAACAACAAATGTCACCATTCCAACAAAGATAACAACAAGTTTATTTTATATGTTCAGATCCCTTTTTATTTGTCTTTTTCAAAAACCTACGATTTTTTTTTGCACATGATCGGCTCGACCAAATCTGTCGATCCACTCGATCACGGCCCTTTTCTTGTCGTTCTGCAATCATTTTTGCATCGTATTGATCTCTCTAATTAGTCTTGATTCACCAAATCACTTACACGTATCGACTTGAGTTAGGTAATTTATCTAAATTCACGTTTATTTTATAATTCTTTTATTGTCCGTTAATCCGTAATCGAACTGACTCGTTTTCTAGATTGACTAGATCATGTGCATTCTCCAACATATGCATGTTCGCCTTAGTCTAGATCAAGTGAGATAATGTAACTCTATGAGTATGTGTGTGTGGCACTTTAGAGATTGCTCTTGACTATGTCTATGCCAATGAATTTTTTTATTTGATCAAAAGTGATATTATTCCATGAGATTACCTTGTAAAGTTTCTTTGAGCTTGTATACATCACTATACATGTGTATTCTTTCTTTCTAAGCCTATTATTTCCGGATGAAATGGGTAAATAGGCTCCTTTTGTAAACTTGTGTATTATTTATAAAGATTAATTGAAAGGATTAATTGGTAATTTCAATTTACTTAAAGACCAAACCAATTTATTTAAGCCTAGACTCAATTAGGCTCACTCGAGTTACACAAGGTCCATACACAAGCCAAGGTCCATAGAGTTACACAAGGTCCGTACACAAGCTCATGCCCAAAGAGTTACACAATGTCCGTAAAAAATATAAATCTTGTATTTAGTGGGTTTCGAACTCTGGATGACAGGCCCACCCACCCTTATACCAACTAGACTAACTGAACTTGGTAATATATTGTTTTTTTTAAAGTTATTCTTAATATCTACTTACACAAGGAACGTCGAAGTGAGTTACACACAAGCTTCGAGGTAGACAAGTTACGTCGAAATACACAAGGCTCGATTTACGTCGAAATACACAAGTTACGTCGATTATACAAATTTTTTTAATTACCCGCTACCTCTTTTAATTTACACAAGTTGTATCGATTTACACAAGTCATATCGATTTACACAAGTCGTATCGATTTACACAAGTCGTATCGCCTTACACAAGTCGTATCGCCTTACACAAGTCGTATCGCCTTACACAAGTCCTATGAATTTACACAAACACTATCGATTTACACAAATCAAGTCAAATCGAGTTACACAAGTCAAGCCCAATCGAGTTACACAAACACCATCGATTTACATAAATACTATCGATTTACACAAATCAATACCAATCGAGTTACACAAGTCAAGCCCAATCGAGTTACACAAATCCAACCTAATCGAGTTACCCAAACCTAACTCAATCGAGTTATATAATCCAACTCAATCGAGCTACACAAGTCGAATCACAATCGACCGAATCGAGTTACACAAGTCGAATTTCAATCGATCGAAAAAAGCAAGAATCTTATTATTCATTCAATGGAGATTAGTAGATTATAAATAAAATGAAAAATAACAAACCAACTTAATTATATAGATGTTCACTCAAGATACATACTCGTTGAAGGAAAGAAATCAAAATACATACTCGTTGAAGGAAAGAAATAAAAAAAGTCAATTTATTATTAATTTAATGGTTAGGAAAGAAATCAGACCATGTTCTTCTCAGGCGGCAGACCATGTTCTTCTCCGACGGCATTCTTCTTCGTTCCGGTGGAGCCTCGGTGCAAGCGGTAGCATGTGAGTGGGAGGAAATCGAGGCCGGTATTCTTCGTTGGCGGCACTGTGCAGTCGAGATAGTCTTCTTCATTGACGGTATTGTGCAGGCGAGGCGGTCTTCTTCGTTTGCGGCACGTTGCAGGCGAGTCGGCTAACTGACGGACTCAGTGGCTGCAGGGCAGTGACAACAATGTTGGCAGACGGTGGTCAGGCGATTTCGGTAAGGTTTTGTTCTTCTCCCCATACGTCTTCTTCGGCTGCGGCATTGAGCAGAATGCGGTTTTAAATAACTGCTAGGGTTTTGGGTAAGCTTAAGCTTTTATATATAAGATTTTTATCTCTCAAATTCTCCATTTTACCCCTTTAAATAATTGCTTTTTAGAATTAAAAACTAATCTAAAGTTAACAAAGGCCTAATTAGTATTTGCTTTACAAAAAGAACTTTAGAGCCTCGTTCTTTTCATTATTTCTATTTCTACCTTTTATAGTTTTCCATCTTAGTAATTATCTCCTTCTAATTTAATTAACCCTTTTATAGCACCGAACAAAATTTTTGTAGCCATATTTAGTTTTATTTAACCATATTTGGAAATTAGAAGGAGAGACTATGCGGATGGAGAAGAGTGAAGTTCAAATATGTAGTTACAGGTGAAATAATATTGTATATGGATTGATCCTTGTGTAGGTGTTGATGCAAAAAAGTAAGGAATGTTGTTGTGCGAATTATTCGATAAAAATAAATTCCTTAAAAGCGAAGCCTTTTAAAAGTATAAATTGCAGAATTGTTAGAAATAAAAAATTTTCAAACGTTTTGACAGAAAATCTTTTAAGGTTAACAATTATTTGCGGTATGTGAGAAAATGGGGGTAGGAGGATCCGAAAATCAAATGAATAGGGCAAAAATCGGTTAAAATGAAACAAAAACAACTTATTTTTGTAACTACTATTAAAGTTTACCTTTTCACATATATAATTTAATCTATTGTATCATATATTATTTGTGTTTTCGAACACTACTTTCTCTATTTTCATTTAACTTTATGAATTTTGTCATTGTTGAGTTGTTGCACAGAATTGGGTGAATAGCATAGTAAAAGTTTAAGGCATAACCTTACAGGTTCGGAAGACATGTACAAATGCCATGCATTAATTGTTATACACAAAGATCAATGAGTTGTAAGAACAACACATATAATAGAGTTATTATCAATGGATGGTTTCATATAGTCTATTTATAGTGAAGGAATTGATTAAAGTTTGGCTCTCATCTTCTACTAGATGTGTTTTTGTATCAAACCTTCAACATATTAACTCATTTTTCATTTTGAGATCTATTTGTGGGTTTAGTCAACTAATCATGTTGTGACATTTCAGTGAGAAATGTATTGATTTGAAAATCCACCCTACGTGCTTGTATATGACTTACAAGATTACAAGAAAAATATATTGATATGGAGTTTGACGTTTTGTCAAGTTGTATTTGTATGAACGTATACAATATAGAAATAACGATGAGCAAAGTCATTTTATTTAATGAAATATATAATGACGTATACAATAAAAAAGTTGCTTATACATGTCCTTCTTTAGTTAACGTAACACTAATTTGACATACACATAAAATGTTACCATAGTTATATTGCTGCTTTCTGAATAGTACAAGTGTTCATCTTGAACCAACTTGTTTTAACCTAACTATTTTTAATAGAATCTCGCGCTTTTTCGACCTATTCGCTCATCGGTTACCATACATTCATAGGCAATAGATAAATAGGGTTTCTAATAACGGATTTTCAATAAATGAGCATTAAACTCAAAGGACATAACGTCATATTGATTTTTGACTTAAAATGATATATATTTTGTTGTAACCTAACATGCGTGTGGATATTCATTAGAAAGCTGAATTCCTTATCTTCATTTTCACCAAAATATCATATAAATCAACTAAATATAACTCATGTTACACCCGATTAAAATCAAGGGAGAAACACACATTTCAACCTAATGTATTGACACCACTTCAAAATGCCACCCACTCACAATCCTTCAAGAAAAAAAGGCCCACTATTAGCCGTAGATAAAGCCTGAATCCAACGGCATAGATTCAAAATGTCAAGATGAAGTCAATCCGTGTGTAAGGATTTCAACCAATCAGAATTCATAATTTCTGCTGTAGTCTTCTTCTTCCAATATTTAACCTTCGAATTCATCTTCGCCGATCGGCATGACATTCACAAAAACTGAAAAATCAAATCCGATTCTGTTTCTCAATTGATCGATCGATCAATCAATTCTCTGTTAGGAGCAGCATAGTTATGGCAGAGGTCGAAGTTCAGACAATAACGGAGGTTTCCACCGTTGCTGTCGATCATCCGGCGATCGAGGAAAAGCTGGAGGAAGCGGTCGTAGGTGAGCCGAAGCCGGAGAAGGCGAAGGCTATTAAGAAATCTGCACCTCGGAAGGCATCGACTCATCCACCTTTCTACAACGTATGGATCTGATTGTTTTTTCTTTCCGAAATTAAAATGTCGATTTGATTGATTGTTTTTTGATCTGAATTGTGGTTTGTCTTATCAGATGGTAAGCGAAGCGATTGCGACGCTAAAGGAGAAGAGTGGATCGAGCCAGTACGCGATCCAGAAATTCGTCGAGGATAAGCACAAGCAATTGCCTACGAATTTCAGAAAGATGTTGTTGGTTCAGCTGAAGAAATTCGTAGCTTCCAAAAAGCTCGTTAAGGTCAAGAACTCCTACAAGCTCCCCGCAACCAAGGCTCCGTCTCCTCCCAAGCCGGCGGCGAAAAAATCCACGGTTACCAAGCCGAAAACCGGCATCGCTGCTAAGAAACGGACGGCGAAGAAGCCTGTTGCCAAGTCTCCAGCGAAGCCGAAGTCGAAGGTTGTGTCCAAGGTGAAGCCGAATGCGAAGGCTGCCGGCAAGCCTAAGGTGACTGCCAAGCCTAAAGCTCCGGCTGCTAAGCCAAAGGCGACAGCCGTCGTGAAACGCAAGGCTGTAGCAAAGCCAAAGGCGAAGGCTAAGCCGTCGAAGGTTGCGAAGACATCGGCTGCAGCTTCACCGTCAGCGAAGAAGGCTCCGGTGGCAGCGAAGACAAAGAAGAAGGCAGCTGCTCCGGCTAAGAAGGCTGCGGCTCCCGCGAAGAAGAATGCTGCTAAGGCTAAGACTACACCTAAGAAGGCGAAGAGTGTGAAGGCTCCGGCGAGGAGAACATCGGCAAGGAAGTCGGCGAAGTGAGGTCAATAGATGACATCTTCTAGCAATCTAGTCTAGAGGAGGAGGGGTAGTTTGTGTAAATTTTCGAGCCATGAGAGAGGGGTATTATGGGATATTTAGTGTTTTTCTACTTGTTATCTTTCCTTATTTACTTTTTAAATGGTTTGATAGGAAAGGAAGTGAGATGTATAACATAGGGTTTGTAATTGACAAAGACTCTCATATCCCTTTCATTCATAAACCCTTAAAAAATAAAACCCTAACTCAAGAAATAGTCCGCGCCGTCTCGAGTCCTACTTCTTCCCCTTGTCTACCTTCATACATAGAAACCCTAATTAATGACTGTGTTCTTCTTCTTTCCCTCGTATACCTTCATGTACAAAAATCCTAATTAATGACTATTCCGCACCTCCTTCACCTAACTATAGTTTAGGCGGCCAAAACCAAACATTGCAAGCTAGAACAAATAAATTAATGACTGCACCGCCTCTTCCCCCGACTATAGTGTAGGCGGCCAAAACCAAACCATGCTAGCTAGAAGTCTAGGAAAAATAGCAATTGTGAAGTTCCTTTGAAGTTTGAACATGAAACTAGTCTTCCCTCTCGACTATAAATCCATTATCGATTTGAACTCGAATCACTCCTATAAACCTAGTCTTAGGGGTCGTTTAATATCGATATCCGGATTAAAGGATCAGGTTTGGGTATCACAAAGATATCTTATATCCTTGTTTGATATGGATCGGTATGAGTATTTGATGAGAAAACAACAAAGATTAGGAGGTGAAAGAGGAGAAAATGGGAAGATTTTTAGGATTTATAGAATTGCAATCTAACCATAAGCCACAAAGGAGAAAATCAAAGTTTGAAAAGAGGAGAAATTGGGTGCAACTGTTTTCTCATATTCTCTTTCAAAGTTTTTAAAGAGGGAGAATTCAAAATGAAATTTAGTGACAAGAGTGTTATGTGTCTTCTCCAAGTGCATGTTGTTCAACACTGACATGGAAAATCCATAATCGGCAGCGATAACGAAAGAGCAAAGAGAAAAAGAGAGGCGGTAGAAGAGTAGATAGATGGAAGATGGGAGAAGAGTGGGAAGAAAAAAAAAGAATCGTGATACCTCTCAAAATTTTAGTAAAATAAAAAAAGAGAAAATTCAGATATCAGATATCAACCATGTATCAATTTGATACCGATATATTGAAATACCAAGCATGGATATGGGTATGGGTGATAACCATACTCATACCTTTAATTCTGGTATCAATACCAAACGGACTCTTAGATCTATGTACCTAGTTTGCACTCTGACCATGTATATGGAACTTGATCTTAGATCTTTGAACCAAGATTGGAATCATAATCCTTTGTGGATGCTTGGCTTGACTTTATGTGATGTTACTGTTTATATTTGTGTCTCAGTTTCGAACATGATCATATTTGTGTCTCAGTTTCGAACATGATCTTTGAATACCCACCCCTCGTAATCTTTTGTACCGATTTTCATGCATGGTTGTGGATGAGGTTTACCTTGCTCTACTACTAATGTTGCGTGTTTTGCAGGAACCCAATCAAGAAAAGTTTAGCAACAAGTACAATAAGAAATTTTAGAAAGTGGAACCCACAAGGAATGATAAGAAGGTGACGAGCTTAAGGCTAAAAGCAACGAAACTTACCGTAACAAATACTCTCTAGAACAAAAAGAACAATATGAACCAAATATTCTTGAAACTTATGTGTGTACTACGAACCCAGTCGTAGGTTCGAATGACCAACTCAGATCTATATATATTTTGAGTATCAGACCAACTTCAATAAGTATTTGTTGGTTGCTAAGTCTAAGAAGACAAAATTTAACATGTGTAACAAAATCCCTTGAGCATATTTTATAAGCATACATGATCGTACAAATTGAGCTGTTGTTACCAAATTGTGTATGAATGAAAGAAAAAATTTCATCAATGTGATTGGGCAACGCGAGTGGTCAAGAAAGAGTGTGTATTGTACATAACTCGAACAAATACCTTCGTCTTAAGTTGCTTAGGAGATGCTTGGATAAGGTATGCACCATGGCCAAAAGGAGGAGGAAAATAGACATAGCTCAAAACACTTGGAACTTGTGGTCTTTGAAAGAACAAAATGGAACAAGCAAAACTCAGGTTTCTCTTCGACATGAATAAGTTTATGAGACTATCTCCTCAAAGAATAGGCTAACTGTAAAAAAAAAAAAACAGAAAAACAACGAGTTGATGTATATGATGTATTTCAATCTCTATTCTGAATTTGGATCAACAAACAACATGACTCATTTCTCTTCAACGTGAGCAGGTTGTTAAGACTCTTCCCCAAATAATAGGCTTATCCTTATTACAATATAAGAGGAGCTTTTACTTGTAATAGCGGATTTCCGTTTTTACCCCCATGTGCAGCTGAACAATGCATAGCCGCTTTTACCCTTATGTGTTGTCCTCTTTAAATCTATACACGCGACTTTTAAGTCTTACGTGTTTCTTTCTCCTTCATCCGCTAACCCTAGCTTTGGATCATCGAATTTTCACTTTTCATAGAACACACTCTCTTCTGAATTCTCATCTTCATCCAATATCTCCATTACGAATTTTCTCTGAAAGCGTTGCAAATCAATGGCCGCGGATTCCAACACCAATCATTCTCGTGGAGACGGAGAAAAGATCTTCGGATGGCTGGCGACGCCAACCCTAGATAAGGAGAAGCCGCCATTCTGGAGCAATTGTCGGAGGAAGGTGGTTATATGTTTGTGAGGATGGTGACCGCAGCTATTGGTGACCTTTGGGCCCCTGAGACCGCAAAGGAGATGGCTTGGGAGCGTCTTCGCTCAGGATCCCGAACCGACTCCCAAACCGACTACTTTCAAGTACTCAATCGAATCCCGATCCTCTTTTTTTTCCCTTTCCCTGAAGCGATTTTAAATTTTCCAATGTAGGAAGAAATGCAACTGATAAGTTTAAAAGTAGATTCATTACAAGGGAAGATCAAGGAGAAACATGAGAGTCTCCTATGTATGTGACCTTTCTTTCTCTAAATCGCTTGAAGTAGGTATTGATTTTTTTTTTTTCCCCTCTTTATCTTTTTCGTTCGTCTTTTATTTGTTCTAATATGCTTTCTTTGGCCTTTCTTTATCTGTATAGCTTCGATCAGGTTGGATATGCTCGGACTCGACGGATTTGTCGCTCACATGTGAGTTGTCTATTGATTCTCACATTTTTCTCCATCTTCTACTGCTCAAATTTATAGGGCGATCTTTAAACCTAAGCCATTGTTAGCTATTCTTTGCTTTTGCTTTGATGTGGGTTACTGCAAGGGGATTCTCTCATTCAACTTTGGTCCGTTGTCTTAGTTACTTTTGATAATTTGATTGAATATGGATGTTTATTACCTTAGTCTTGAGAATTCTGCATTTTCTTGTGGACTTCTTATGTACGGATTCTAACCACTTCTATGTTCCTCTAGAAGGATCAGAGAGTTCCGAAAATGAGAAAACAGGATTCATGAGAAAATAAGGAGCATACATCAGTAAGAGTCTTTCGACTCTCTGAACGGTAGGTGCCTTACTAGATGTCTTCTTTTTCCAACTAATTTTTTTAGTTATTATGGAACTATCTTCGGAAGTAGACTTGCACTTTGTTTCTCTCATTAGCTGTTTTGTGGTTTAAAACCTAAGTAATGTGAATTATGGAACTAGCCTGTTTAATGGATTTAAACTCTTCAAATAGCATGTTGCTTGCATTTTTAGCTTGATGGTAAGCCGATGAAAGCTAAACCATATGCAAACAATTAATAGTGTGAAAATAAAAGCAAAGGATAGTTAGATACAAGTCTAAAATCGTTCTTGAACTTGTCCTAGAAAATGTATTGAATGAATCAGGGATAACATCATCTCCAATTCGGAATGACATCAAACATCCATGTTCACGGACCTAGATAGGTATTCAAACCCTCCCCGATCTAGCAAAATATTTTATATGTTGTTCTTGGGTGTGTATAGGCTATTGTGTTAAAATTACAAGTTATTTTAACGGTTAGATCTTGAGTTGTGTTTTTTGCAAGTTTACAACAACAATCTGTTATTCTGCCAATATGATGAACGTAGGTTATTGGGGTTATTTCAGATATCTTCTTCTATTCATAAAATTCTGAGAAAATTTGGGTTGATAGTATGAGTGTTCAGTGATATTAATCTGAAGTTTGGAAGTCTTACTCAATAGAATTAATGTGTTTTGGATTTTGGAAGTTTATTTGTTTACGAAAGTTTGGGAGTAGAGTACTGATCTTTGAAGATTTTAGAAAATCATTTAAAGGTTATTTGGGTTGAAACCACTTGGAGATTGTTGTTTACCGGTATAGTGTGCACAAAAATTGGGGATGAGCTTTGGTAAAGATCTTATCATTATTTCATGTGTTATAAGTAGGAGCTGGTGTTTTCAATAGTTTAGGGATTGTGCAAGATTTAATTGTGTGTTTCTCTCTTGTTAGGACTCCGTTTGAGACAAGATTAGAATTTTCAGCCATATTGGTTATGAGAAGTCTGGTGTTGAAATATGGTTTTTATGTAATGAATACAACACTGAAACTCATAAATGTTAAACGTACCTTTGATGAGAAACACTATGATGATCTCTTTGCTAAGCCATTAATTGTTCAATGGCTTATGTCACTACATTATCTCTCTACTTAGTTGTTCTTACCAGAAGACACTTTCCTCTTTGAAATTTACTAGTCTACTCTTTCTCTCTATTGTAGGGTGCTTTGGTGTTTCCTTTTTTTTTTTTTTTTTTTTTTTTTTTTTTTTTTTTTTTTTTTTTTTTTTTTTTTTCATTTGTTCCTCGTCCTATATTAGAATTGATTTGATTGCCTCTATCGTTACATGCCTGAAATGGTTAGTATTTTGTAGTGAATAACTTGTTATTTTCTTGGCGTTGTATATGGGACTTTCGAAGTAGTGATATACAAGGTGTGATTTCTAATTTATTTCTAAAATAAAATACAAGGCACTGAATGATGTAATTTTTTTGTTTATGTTTACAATTGAAAGAGAAAATACAGCACTCATAGTCATATTAATGTCCTTCATTTAACTATGTTTTCTCAGCCTTCTCATTGTCGTTGCTTGTTGCTGTTTTGGTCATTTGGCTGAGTTGAAGACTGGTGCAGAGAGGAAGGAGTCTGCTGAGAGCACCTTGGTGTGTTACAAAGCCGCTCAGGTGGATAATAGTTTAACAGGACTTTACTCTCTTTTGTTAAAATAGTTTTTTTTTAAATTACATTTTATGGTTTTGGCCTTTAGACTTTTGATTATAGATTTCTCTAGATTCTTGTTTTGCTTCTCTTGTGATCTGAAAGGAATGATTCGTTCTTCTTGTCCTCATCAACGCATAAGATCTTCGATCCTTGTTTTGTTTGTGTTTCTGGTTGCGCGTCTTTGGATTCCCCTTGTCTAATTTTGGAACTTCCATTACTTATTAGTGATTTTGTGTAAATTATAGCAAGATGGGCCTCTCCTTCACAAACTTCAGATGATATTTTCCTCGTTGAATTTCATAACTTCTTGCTGAAAATTATTGAGAACTTACAATTTCTTTAAGCTATCACTCTTGTTAACTGAATGGTCAATGTTATTGAATTGTTGATTGACGTGTATTGGGTACTGCCAAGACTTCTAGTGAAGCCATGGAAAGGATTGAAAAAATGGGTTACTACGAGGATTTGTTGTATGGATCAAGGCTGAGAAAGAAAAATGTGCCTAGATCCCGATTGAAAAGATATTTGGTCGAGCCTACGACCCTAAAACGATGGGAGGCAATCCATTGGTATGTTTTTCTTTTCTTTTTGTCTTGTTTTTGTTTAAATAAAATTGGAGTTTTGCATTGTTAATTAAATGTAGGTAATAGGAGAATCTAAAGGGGATTTTGAAGAGAAATACAAGGAAAATAAGGCAAAAATAAACCAAGTTGGAGTGAAAGATGGGAGTCGAGCCAATAAATTGCACTTCAGTCGAGCCAACTTGTGAGTGGAGCGAGTCAGCCGATCGAGCAAAGTTCTGTCGTTGGGAGTCGCACAATCAAAGGATGTTGACTCGATCGACCCTAAACCGACTCGATTGATTCATGACACATGGAGCTTACCGGGTGGTTCTTTTCACTTTAACGGCTAGTTTTTGGAGATTTGGTAAGATTTTATTCCCTCATTAATGCCTCCAACGGTCATATTTACCTAGATTTGACCCTTCTATACCTCTCTACCTATATATATCTATTCTAAGTTCAAAAACACTCCTTTTTACTCTCTTCTCTACAATTGCTCTCTAATTTTCTCTTTTTTTCAAATCTTGGTATTAGTTGAGAAAGTCTTGTGCTTTAATAAGATCTCCCGAGGTTTCAGAAGTTCTCTTAAGTCGACAACAAGGTATATTCTGTTGTTTCTTATCTTGAGTTTTTCAGTTAAGAGCTATGATTGAACTTCTTTAAGGTAGAAGTTTGGGATTATGGATAAATTGTTGATGTTGTTGATGAACGATGATTGTTTGAGAATTGAAATCAGTTTAGAGTAGTATCATGAGTAGGTCGAATGGATTACTTGGTTGCATGTTCCAATTGCTTGATTTAGAATATGATTGAGTTTGTTTGTTTGATTGATTTCCCTCATGCATGTCATGCATGTCGACTTGAATATGAATTTTTGAGGAATTGATTTGTTGAAATAGCATGATATTTTGGGAGTTGTTTGAGGATATTGATGCATGCTATGATACTTGTCAATTGTCAAAAATTGATCTTTGAAGTTTTGAAGCATAAACTTTTTAAGCATAAACTTGTAAGTGGGGATCTGGGCCCGAATTCATTAGAGCTATCTGAGATTTCAAAAACTGAGAGCAATCTCGGTCATAGGTGTTGGGATCTCGATCCGAGATTCAAGGAAGAGAACCGGAGATTGAGTAAGACGGCTCGCAATGCTTTGTACTTCGCCTGTGACTTGCCCGAAGTTCTAGATCCTACATCTTCATCTACTGAACCTCCTAAGCTCGAGATGAAGCCGCTCCCAACACATTTGAGGTATGCTTTTCTTGGTCCAAAATCTTCTTATCCCCTCATAGTTAGTGCTAGCCTAAGTGAAATTGAACTTGAAAAACTATTGGATGAACTTAAGCTGCATAGAAAGACTTTAGGCTACACTATTGACAATCTCATAGGAATTAACCCATCCATGTGCAGGCATATGATTATGTTGGAAGATGATCATAAACCTTCTATTGAACCTCAAAGAAGATTGAATCCTAACATGAAAGAGGTAATTAAGAAAGAGATCCTTAAGTTTCTAGATGCTGGTATTATCTTCCCCATTTCAGATAGTAGGTGGGTTAGTCTAGTACATGTTGTACCTAAGAAAGGTGGGATAACCGTTATCACCAATGAGAAAAACGAGTTAATCCCAACTAGGACAGTCACAGGGTGGCAGATGTGCATTGACTATAGGAAGTTGAACCATTGATGCGCCCTTGGATGTCCCTTTGACGTTGACCGTAGATGATGAGGACGAGGCTTTGAGGGTTCGCTCGGATGGACCGCTCACCCGCTCCCGAGCCAAGGCCATCGCCCGAGCCACCGGCTCCATCATCGCCCGCGCCACTTCTTTACTTGGATCCTTTACTGGCATGCCGTGTCTCTACACCACCATGGCATAGGCTACCGGTCCCGTCCATGCCACTTAGGCCCGTTAGCGGCATGTCTCGTCTTTCCGACTCCATGGCATGAAGCTAGCTTATTTTCGGACTATATTTTCATGTTTTCCGTTTTATGTAATAAAAGGGATATTCCTTATAGAATATTCCCTTTTGATCTTATCTTTTAAGTTTTCCCTTTTTGGGCTTTTCGTTATGTACTTGTTTGGCCCGTTGGCTCATAGGTAGGCAATACCCTCTATATAAGGGATGCATTGCCTCACTTATTTTTATGTTCAATTTTACCAAGTTTTGAGATGAATTTCCTCTTACTTAACTTGGGCATCAAAACCTCCGTTCTATCTCTTAAATTTCTTCCTTGGATTCAATCTTCGATCCAAGAAATCCACATTCGAGGATTCTTCTTAAGAATCAAACTTTGGTCTACACAAAAAGGCTCATTCGATCTCTCTAGATCGAATCAACTTTCGTTTCTCCATCCATCTTCATTGCTTCCGTCCCATTTCGATCCAAAAACATACAACAATGCACAAATGACCAAGGAGTAGTTGGAACTTTGCTTGATCTAGATCCGGAGTTATCCTTTGTTACCTCCAAGGACGCATCAACCATGCTACTAGGAAAGATCACTTCCCCCACCCTTCATTGTTCAAATGCTAGAAAGGTTAGCCCAACACTCATATTTTTGCTACCTAGACGGGTATAGTGGTTTCTTTCAAATCCCCATTCACCCAGATGACCAAGAAAAGACCACTTTTACTTGTCCTTGGGGAATATTGCTTATAGGAGGATGCCTTTTGAGTTATGTAATGCTCCAACTACTTTCAAGAGATGCATGATGTCTATATTTTTGAATTACATTGAGAACATCATGGAAGTTTTTATGGATGATTTTTCAGTCTATGGCTCTTATTTGATAATTGTTTGGATAACCTGTATTTAGTCTTACAAAGATGCAAGGGTTGTAACCATGTTCTAAATTGGGAGAAATGTCACTTCATGGTGAAGGAAGGTATTATCTTAGGTTATTTGATTTCTAACCGTGGCATTGAGGTTGATAAAGCCAAGATCGAGATGATCGAGAAGTTACCTCCACTAACATCGGTAAAGGGGTAAGAAGTTTTCTAGGGCATGCCAGTTTCTACCGGAGGTTTATTAAGGATTTCTAAACCGCTCACTAACCTACTAATCAAGGATGTTGAATTTGTGTTCTCGAAAGAGTGTCTTGATGCTTTTTGTAGGTTGAAAGAAGCTCTCATCATTGCTCCCATAATACAACCCCCGGACTGGACTCTTCCGTTCGAGGTGATGTGTGATGCAAGCAATGTTGCGATTGGGGCTGTGCTAGGCCAATAGAAGAAAGGACTTACTCACGCCATCTACTATGCAAGCAAGACGCTTGATGAAGTCCAATTGAATTATGCAACCATAGAGAAGGAGCTCCTAGCGGTTGTGCATGCATTTGAGAACATCCATTCCTATCTTGTGGGAACAAAGGTGATTGTATACACTGATCATGTTGTGATCTGGTACCTCTTCACCAAGAAGGATGCTATACACAACCTCATCCTTCAAGAGTTTGATTTAGAAATCCGAGATAAGTGAGGTTCAGAAAACTCATTTGCAGATCATCTTAGCAGGTTACCCACCGAGTTGATTGAGAAAGATGACATCCCTATTGATGACTCCTTTCCGGACAAACAACTCCACAAGTTGGAAGAGGTTCCTCCTTCGGATTTCGGGAGATAAGAAGTCATGGTTCGCAGATATTGTTAATTACATAGTATGTGATGAAATTCCTCCAGGCTTGTCTCCTACACAAAGAAAGAAATTCTTCAAGGATGTGAGGCATTACTATTGGAATGAACCACTATTCAAGAGAGGACCCGATGAAATCTTTAGGAAGCGTATCCCAGATAATGAGATTGAGAGTGTGATCCGACATTGTCACTCCCTGCCTTGTGAAGGGAATGCTAGCTCCCACAAGACTTGTGCCAAGGTACGACAATCTGGATTCTTTTGGACTACTCTTTTTAGGGATGTGCAGGGATTTGTAACTTCTTGTGATTCATGCCAAATAACTGGGAATATATCAAGAATGAATGAGATGCCACTGAACAACCTTCAGAAAGTAGAGATATTTGATGTATGGGGTGTTGGCTTCATGGCACCATTCCTATCCTCTTGTGGGAACCTTTACATTTTCTTAGCGGTTGATTATGTATCGAGATGGGTTGAAGCCATTGCCTCACTGACAAATGATCCTAAGATTGTGATTAAGTTCTTTAACCGGACTATTTTTCCTAGATTTGGCACACCTCGAGTTATCATCAGTGATGGAGGGAAGCATTTCACAACCAGAAATTTTGAAGCTCTTTTGTCCAATTATGGGATGACTCATAAGGCTGCAACTCCATACCATCCCCAGAAAAGTGGAAATTTCGAATAGAAAAATCAAGGGGATTCTAGAAAAGACCATATCTCGCTCCAAGAAGGATTGAACAATGAAGCATGATGATTCACTTTGGGCATATAGGACAGCTTACAAGACTCCCATAGGCACCACACCTTATAAACTTGTTTATGGGAAGTCTTGTCATCTTCCAGTAGAGTTGGAGCATAGAGCATATTAGGTAGTGAAATTGCTAAATTTTGACATGAAGGAAGCCGTAGAGAAGCGACTACTGGACATTAATGAGTTAGAAGAGATCCGGTTGGATGCTTATGAGAATGGGAAGATCTATAAGGATAGAGAAAAGAAATGGCATGATAAACACATCATTCCGAAAGATTTCAAGAGAGGTGATCTTGTTCTACTCTTTAACTCAAGTCTCCGCCTCTTTTCCGGAAAATTGAAGTCAAGATGGACAAGACCTTACACAGTGAAGAAGATTTACCCCCATGGTGCAATTGAAGTATGGGGTGAGAATTCCGGAAAATTCAAGGTAAGTAGACATAGGCTAAAGAAGTAAACACCGGAAATTTCGGTGGAGCGGATTTCACCTATCTTCCTAAGTTAAGGAATCTACGGAATCAGGTCTGGCTAGAGACCTTACACCAAACGCTTCTTGGGAGGCAACCCGATCGAGGTAAGAGTCTTTTCCTTGTTGTTTTTGTTTTTTGCTTTTGTTTTTGCGTTTTTGCGTTTTTGCGTTTTTGCGCGTTTTTGTGTATTTGTCTTTGTAGGATTTAGGTGTCAAGAAAGAAGGAGACGGATGGATATTTTGCTCAAGATGAGTTAGAGACGAGTGTAATACTTAGGAGGAATGATGAACGGGAAGAATAACGAAGAAAGGAGCCAAAACAGAGCAATCTCGGGCTTACACAAAGGAAATCTCGGCCAAGATTGGAATTAAATTAATTAATTCGGCCGAGATTCCAATTTCCGAAAGAAATCTCGAGTACCATCTCGGCCTGAGATCAGGAGACCCACCCGAGATCACTTCTTTTGATGGTGTGAAACGAAAATCTTGGCCTCGATCCTGCTGACATCTCGACCTGAGATCCACCCGAGATTCTTCAAAAATTCAGCGTTTAAACCCTTCTTTCTTCCTTCTTCCCCATTCTTCGTTCGAATTCCTCTATAGCCTCCAAGATCACCGATTTTCACCCTAACCCTCTTCTCACTCAATTCTCAACCAAATTCCATCATTCTTCTCTCAATCTTCCACAAATTATCCATTTATCCCTCTCTAAACACTAATCCTCCACAAGAATCTGAATTTTCACTTCCCCCAAACACAAACCCTAACTCAAAAAAAATCCCCAAATCCTCAAATTTTCTAGATCCATAAATCTATCACAAGAGAAGGGTTCTAAGGGTTCAAAGGAGCAATATCAGCTCAAGAACGGAGCAAGCAAGCAAGGAGAAGCAATCTCGGCCGACATCGACCGATCTTGACCTTCTGCAGAAATCTCAGTCAAGAACCCAGAAAATTTCGGCCCGAGATCCTGCCAATTTCCACCCGAGATTCCCTCTGTTGCACCATGGCTGAACGTGTAAAGAGATTGAGACACACCCGAGATTCCCTCTTTTGCACCAACTCCACCTTCAAAGAGGCTTCTCATCATCCATGCATTTTGTAAGTCCAAATTTAATCGCTTTAAGGATTTACCAATTGATGTGCCTAAATATCTAGATGTGGATGATCTGAATGCATTGATGATTGGTGAGGACTTGAATGATATTATTGTTAAGTGTCATTGGACTGTGTTGATAGCTATTAAGTAGCTATTAAGTAGCCTGCTTATGATGAGATTACTAGACAGTTTTCGAGCTCTTTTACATTCTTGGGAGGGAAGTAAGAAGGAGTGGTAAAATTTAGGTTGATGAATATGGATTATGCAATGAACAATGCTAGGTTTGGTGCCATGTTTGGATTTGCACATAGTAATGCATCCGCTTTCTCTAAAGATTTTAATCAGAAAGGATTTTAAGATGAGATAGCTTCAGTTGTTGGTGGAGTAGATACGTGGAAAGCTGGGGAATCAAAATGCAAATATATCTGCAATTTGTCTTTCCGTGTTGCTCACAAGATCATGAGAGAGATGCTATTTCTTAGGCATGAGACCACTCACTAGGTCTTAGTTGGAGAATTGTTCATTTTATAGTGCAATGCATATGGCCCGACTCCAGACTCTTCCGCACTTCTATTGGAATATCTGAAGAAGATAGCTAAAAAGAAATCGGGATGGATTTGCGTGGGTGGATTGATCATTCACATATTCTAAGAAGTTGAACATCAACTACTCTGATTGCAAGCTTGTAGCTACAACCCGACCCATAGGTAGATCACAATTGCTTCCTTGAGGCATTCTAATTAAGAAGGGGAATGTGCCATACAGAGTTGCTATGTCCTGGGATGAGAGAGTAGGGATCCCGTGGAAGTGTGAGTACTTTTATTTAGATAAGAGAAAATGAAAACAAACTTTTGAGGAGATGGACTCGGATTCTGATTATGAGGACATGGGAGACGATGGTGATGATGAGGAGGAGGAGATTGATACTCGTGCTACAAATACATAGCATGAGGGAGGATGTGCTGATGAGGATGATGATGATATTGATCCAACTGAGGCGAGAGACGCCATGAGGGAGGATTGCATTTAGATAGTTTGAATTTTATTGTGTTGAAAATAATATTGATGTGAATTGTGTTGGAGAATGTACTAACCTTAACGGTACTCGTACTGGTAGTGTTGTCCTCAGTCCACCACGTTAACTGATAACAGACCAGAAGTATCCACACCCCAAATTCCAAAGCCACTGATCAATGGTAAGCTCTTGTGTGTTTTTCTTAGAAGTGTATTGTAGTAAGTCATATATTCACATAGAATAAACCCCTATTTATATTGCTCCAATATGTCAGTTACATTGAGGAGATTAAGGGATAAACGGCTGTGATTAAGGAGAATAATGACTAATTATTTCATGTCCTAGAAACAATTAAGACCCCCTTAATTTATCAAAGGAATATGTAACAATCAAGAGCCGTTACAAAAGAATATGTAACAACTAAGAGCCGTTCAAATTACAATACTCCCACTCGGTTAGACAACCAATCAAGCCTCCCACTTGGTCACACAACCAAGTTTACTACAATAAACAAACTAGGATCTCACAAATCCGCATGACTCGGGACTCGGGGATTGCAAGTGTCATGTTGTCAACCTAAGGCTCTGATACCAACTTTGTAACACCCCAAATCCGCAGGACTCGGGGCGCTACTGGACTAGGATCTTACAATGGATCCTGACCCTAGCCTGACAATAAGTTCACTGGATCTTACAACAAGGCATAGATAAATTAAAACCAAAACATCAAACTGTAATATATATATCAAAAGGATACAAAAGTACCGCTTAGTACAAACCAAACGTGTATCTATACATAGCAAAACATCCCATATCCCACTTACAATCCTAGTGTACGGAGTCCTCAGCGGATCACCCCATCTGGATCACTTTGCAGGTCTCCTAACCTGCAAAGTATCTACAACACGGTATATAACCGTTAGCTAACCATTCATATATAAGATAAATTACTAAAAACTCTTTTATTTACGTGAATAGTCATCTGTAAATCTGAGAAAGTATACAACACCATGACGAGCCTTTACGTTTAAAGGCCCACAAATGTTAGAATGGATTAAGTCTAAAGGACTTGAAGCTCTAGAAGCCTTGCCAAAAGGTTTCTCAATAGCTTTACCAGCTAGACAAGGCTCACACCTGGGCAACTTAACCCTAGTGAGTTGGTCTAAAAAACCATCTTTATCTAGTCTATTCATTAGTTCTTGGCCCACATGACCAAGTCTAGCATGTCATTTAACATATTCAGAATCAATTTTAAAACGAGAAACTAAAGCAAATGACGGATTATCATAAAGAGCATCATGAAGAAGCAACTTGTTGCCTCCACGGAGCTTGAGTTGGTATGTTCTAGTTCCAAGGACGTCTTCCTCGCTGCCATTCCCAAGCATGACAGTTTGTGAACCCACCGAAAAACGGTGAAAATCCAAAAACCCTTCACGATCACGAACTATATGTTTGGTTGCTCCCAAGTCTACAATCCAATTAGGAAGTGTATGAGCAACTAATGCATGAGAACAAACAAATAATTCATGAGTATAGGTGGAAACAAGTACCTTCTTTGGCTCGAGCAAAGTGGCCTTTTATTCCCAATTGTAGCACTTCACACGCGCTAAATTGGTCTCTTTATGATGACCTTTTGCCTTTTGTTCTTTGTTGACACCACCACGTGGTCCTTTAGTCTGAGTTGGGCGTCGACCCTTTTTGGTCGGCTTAGGCTTCTTGTACTTGGACTTACCTTGTACAACAAGCGCAACATTAGAAGTGGAGGGCTTTAATGCCTTTTGACGCTCTACCTCCATCTCCACATGTTTTGCAAGTTCAGCGAATGTCTAGATGTTTTCACTGTGAGACATGAGCAATTTGAAATTCTTCCATTCTTCGGTATCAGAAGGAAGAGAGCGAAGCACATTCACTATTTGCTCCTCATCAGACACATCATGCCCTGCAGCTTTAAGATCACGTACCATGGCACTCATGATACGCAAGTGTTCGGTCACATTTTGACTAGGATCAATCGTATAATCCATCCACTTCAAGTTTAAGGCACGAAGCCTAGTTGTTGAAGTTTGACCAAACGTGATCTTAAGCTCATCCCACATGTCCTTAGCAGTCAGACATGTAAAACTCACCGATCAAATCATTATGCACCGTGCAAAACGATCTTTTCGGACCCACTCATCGTGGAGTTTCATATCCTCAAGATACTTCTTATCAAGAGGATCTTGTGGCTCAACAAGTTTCATTACGATAGCGGATATGGTTTCTAAAACCTCACGTTCATTAAGAAGATATTGAATCTTCCTATGCCAAATATCATAATTTGTACCATCAAGTTTCTCATAGGTGGACAAATCACCAATAATATTTTTAGCCATCTGTAAGTATATAAATATAATATGAACATTTAGGCACGGTAGATAAGATAAATTACTAAAAACTCTTTTATTTACGTCTCATGTTCGAAAATTTCACTATGCTCATAATCATCACACAAAAACGTAAACTATAAAGTTTCAGAATTTATCTCTCATTATTACAAGAATGTATGATGAAACATATTCAATTGTACATAAAATTAAGCCAAACAAATTAGCAATGTAATGTCACTAAGACATTAAAATATAATGAAAACAAATTTACATTATTTCGTATATATTTTATAAAGTGAAACTGTATTCACAAAAATGAGTAGCGATATACAAAACTCTTTCATACGTACAAGCATATATTTTGATAAGTAGTAATAGGCAGCGGAAAAAAACAAGAAATATGATAACATATACTGTCACAACTTAGAAAAAAAACTTTTCTTCTTATCACCAAGAGAAAAAAAAACGGAAGAGTTTTAAAACTCTCTCCCTCACAATATTCCAAAAAAAAAACTATTCCCATTAAAATGAAAATTTTCTATAAATCATTTTTCTTACGCACATAAGAGAAAATCGATCTATGTTTGAGGTATAAAACGACATTGTCATGGTCGTAAAATATCACACAGATCCGCAAGCGTGTGCCACATAGGCGTTTTCTCGGTTGTTGTCACCGACTAGAAACAATCATAGCCTGACGCACTCATGCCGATACAAAACCGTTGAAGGCGTTTTATAGCGATGTTCTCAAATGGGAATAACTATGTGTGGGTTAGGGATGATCGACGCGTGACATACACATGTGCAAATTTGTATTAGACAAACTCGAAGTCTGGTGTTTAATACACAATAAAAAAACAACGGGATAATTACAATACAAAACGATAGTCGGGACAGAGGTCGAAACACATTTGACTTTGATACCAATGTTGGAGAATGTACTAACCTTAACGGTACTCATACTGGTAGTGTTGTCCTCAGTCCACCACGTTAACTGATAACAGACCAGAAGTATCCACACCCCAAATTCCAAAGCCACTAATCAATGGTAAGCTCTGGTGTGTTTTTCTTAGAAGTGTATTGTAGTAAGTCATATATTCACATAGAATAAACCCCTATTTTTATTGATCTAATATGTCAGTTACATTGAGGAGATTAAGGGATAGACGGCTGTGATTAAGGAGAATAATGACTAATTATTTCCCGTCTTAAAAACAATTAAGAACCCCTTAATTTATCAAAGGAATATGTAACAACCAAGAGCCGTTACAAAAGAATATGTAACAACCAAGAGCCGTTCAAATTACAATAAATTGTATTAAGAAGTGTGAATGATGTGGAATGTAATTTGAATTGTGAATGCAAGCTATTAGGGAATGTTGGCTATGAAGATGAGTAATTCGGTACCATTCACATAGTCGGGTGATTGTATCTTGTCAAAGTCTGATTAGCTAAACATCCCAACGAGTGATTGGTAATGTGCATCCAGTGTGAGGCACCTAGGAAGATTCTAAAGGCTTGCTGATCACCAAGTTTTCGGCTATTGTGCACTAATGCCTCTCACTCAAAAGTGAAAGAAAAAAAAGAAGTGGAGAGAAAAAAAAATGTAAAGTGGTGGATGTTGAGGAGAAAAATGTGAATTGTGTTCTTCTTCTTCCCGGATTAGCACCACGATACCTAAAACATCCTACCCTCATCACATTTCTTGGCGTCTTTCTTGCTAAATCCTATTGATCTTTGTACACATGTGTTTGACTTAGTGGCTTAGACTTGAATTTCTCATGATTATTAGACAACGGTGATTGTAATGATGATTATGAATTTCTTGCAAAGCGTGATTATCCTTTTCATGCCTATTTTATTTGACCTTAACGCGAAATATGTCTTTGACCATGAAACTGCACTTTGAGGGTGATCATGAATAGAAGCAATATAAAAAATATACTCGTCTTTGTTTTTGCATGCATGAATTATGTTATCCTTGTATTAGATTTGATTCTTGCTTGAGTACAAGCAAGGAGTAAGTATGGGGTATTTGATAACATGATTTATTGTCCTAGTTTAGGCATGCATTTAAGTAGATTTTTCCTTTACGCATCCATGTTTAGGCCTTAATTTGTGTCATTTATACTTGTTTTGTTCTATTTGGCAAGAATAGATGTTTACACATGCTATTTGTGTCTTTGTCGGTTATTTGGCACATTTCGGAGCTTAAACGACGCATGTGAGGATAAAGCCTCGGAGTGGATGCATTGGAGCGATCACACGTGCGAAGGGAAGGACGAAGGAGTCGAGCTAAAGGCATGAAGAATACTTTGCAGCAATCTCGGATGTAGATCTCGACCGATCGAGATTATCCTCACTAGATGAGATTCACCAATCTGAGAGTGATCTCGGGGTGTATCTCGGCCCGAGATCATAACAAGAGTGACCGAGATTTCCCCTGACGCTGAAGAAATTGAAGATAAGAGACTTTTATCTCGGGCTCGACATGCCTGAATCTCGGCCCGAGATTGGTACCCGAGATTTCTTCCTTGAGCGTTATATATTATTTTCGGGCCTTTTTATTTAGCCCATGCATTTTGGCAGGTGTTTGGGTATAAAAAGAAAGCTCGATTAATTTCCAAAGGGAGTTCGATTAGAGTCCTCTTTTCCCTCTTTTGCATTTCCATTTTATGAATTGTGTGTCTTTCGTCAATTTGATTTCAGATTTTGATATGATGACTGTTGGCTAGAACCTTTGTGATTTTAAGGTGAATAGAGATTTGTTTATGGCTTGAACTATGATGGATTAGGTTGTATGTTATTTGTGGTTTGAATTGTTTGAAACCAATAGTTGATTTGGAATGAATCTAGGTTAGAACCTTCCAAGCTAGTAAATTGAGTTGGAATTGAGACTTACCCGGTGATATTCCCTCTTGGATACAAAAATAGATTAACCATAGGTAATATAGGTGAAAACCTCTATTGGATTGAATGTGCCAGATTACTGCATGAGTTAGGTAATTCACGAGACTTACCCGTTAAGAGGTTGCTTAGTCCTTAGATAGAGAATCCGGTTTGTGCGGAATTTCTGTCCTAGATACTTTGAGACTTACCAAGTATTAGGTAGTTAGGATTGTAATTAGATGATCTTGAGACTTACCCGGTAATAGATGATCACTGAAGAAATGTCCATCCTTGTAGCTTTTCTACCATAGCTTAATCAGTTATCTTGAGTTCAGTTGTCATAAACAATGACCTTGAACCCTTGAAATCCATTCTTCCATATTATTTGATTATGCCTTGTTTGTTTTGCTTTATTAATTGTTTTTAATTGAAATTGTTATTCAATTAAGAACACAACAAAAACTTTCCAAAAATATGATTCTTTTTACCCTTACTTCTTCCTTCTATTTCTTAGTTTAGATTTACACTATCTTTGATAATTACTTGCAAATTAATCCACCAACGTCCTTGTGCTCGATATTGGAATACTTACTCTACTTCGTACGATCCATACATTGTGGGTTCGCTACTAAATATGTACTTATTACAAGGATAAATTTTAAAACTATCCATATCGTGTCTTGTTAGTTTATGAAACTTTATCATTTTTGATACGGATTTATAAGGTCATAAATTGGAGAACAATAATTCTCTTGCAACTCTCATCTTGAACCATGCTACAAGTCTCCCTAGGGTTAACCTCGGTGTCCCCTAGTAATGTACCTTGTGCTCTACTTGAAGAGGCTTGGAAAGCCAATTGCTACTCTAGCTTTTTTTCACCTTTGCCAAGAGCTTCTACCTTGTCACATATCTTCTTTAACATTTGCTTGATCTCCACCTCAAAAACCTGGCTTTTGGTTGTTGTTTTGTCTTTGATGTGGGATATAAGGTTGCTCCCTTTGTTGTAATGAATGTAACACCCCAAATCCGTAGGACTCGGAGTGCTACTGGGCTAGGATCTCACAATGGATCCTGACCCTAGCCTGACAACAAATTCACTGAATCTTACAAAAAGACACCAATAGATTAAAACAAAACATAAAACTAATATATATATATATATATATATATATATATATATATATATATATATATATACATATCAAAAAGGTGATCCAAGGTACTGCTGAGTACAAAGTCAAAACATGAATCCGTACAACGTAAATAACCCATATCCCATGAATACGCCCAGTGTACGGAACCCTCAGCAGATCACCCCTCTGGATCACTCTGCAGCTCTCATAACCTGCAAAGGATCTACAACACGGTATAAAACCGTTAGCTAACTATACACATATATAAGAAGATGCTAGAGCACAAACACACATCAATAATATGAACACATCATCATGATATCACACATTTACCCGGTTTATTATCTTTAATAAATTACATCACTCAATCGTATAAATAGATGTATATGAAGATATGTGACACGAAGAATATAATCCCCGCCTCTGAGTACTTTAGCCAGCTGGAGTAGTATCAGCAGACCTCCCTGTACCCTATGGGAGTGGTGAGGGTCCTTCCCGTATACCAGATCTGGCCTGACTACAAAGAACCTCCCAGACTCCACTACGGGATGAAAGGGAAAGGTTATCACGGCCACTACAATGGACGGTCAATATAACATAGGTCGGTGACCATAATAACACATGCTATAAAGCATATAACACACACACCACTCAAGCATACATCCAATATAAGGATAGTAGCTAAGTAAGTCCTATGGACTTACCTCAATCTCAGGAGTAACTTAAGTACGATCAACTCTCCGACTGGTCCACTCCAAACTAGAGGACAACACGGCCTATACAAGGCATACATATATATATATATATATATATATATATATATATATATATATATATATATATATATATATATATATATATATATATATATATATCAAACTCCTAACACACAAGGGGGTCACACCTAGACCCAAGGGATCCATAAGGATCATATCCAACTCGTACCTCAAGGTCGTAACCGGCATATCTATATCATACTCATCATAAACAGATACCTAGCATGGTACTAGTTCCCTCATACTAGGAAAGGAAAGGAGCTACCCAACTATGGGTAGTCCCGGGACAAGACGCACCTGCGTGATCAAGGGACGCAGGGGCGGAATGGATATCCCGCAGGCGCGGCAGGGAGCAGCCGCAGGGGCGGTGACAAGGTACGCAGGCGACGCAAGCAAGGCGCTGACGCTGGTGCGGGCGCTGCGGCACGGCTTCTGCAGGGGCGGTGGTTTCCAGGCGCGGGGGCGGCGACAATGCAGAACGTGATCCCGCGGCTTCTCTTCGGTTCTTCCCGTGATCAAATCACGTCTATTCCCATCCAAAGTCACACACATGTCATAACATACACATTCCATCATCATCCTATGTCCAAACATATAATCCTAAGCTAAAGAAATGGAATCCAAGAAGAAAGAAGAGAAGAGGAAGAAGGAAGCTTACCACAACTGTGGTCCTAGGCTGCAGGAAAGATCAACACACACCAAAGGTGGCTTCCAAGCTCAGCAACACACATCACTAGCATCAACAAACACCAAGGTCACTCAAAACTCTCTTCCAAACTCAAGAAACCAAGACAAGGTCAAGGGAAGGGATGAAGAAGCAAGAAGGACGTAATGGTTGGATTGAAAATGTGATGAAACCCTTGCTCAGCAAGGTAAAACGGGAGAAGTAAGGAAAGGTAAAGCACGGGTCAAAGAAGTCAACAAAACCGGCTGCAGCTGCCGGAAACCGCAGGGGCGGTTCCATGAGCCACAGGGGCGACAGTCAGGTCCGCGGGTGCGGAAAGACCAATCTCGGCCAAAGCCAATCTCGGCTAAGGTCCAATCTCGGTCCGGAAGAATAGGGGTCTCATATCTCACCCCCCTAAAACCAAGTTTCGTCCCGAAACTTGCAAAGTCCTGAAACCACTCGGACTCAAAAGACGAGGTAACACTCTCTATAACCTCAAACATAAGCATGGAGGAAATCATCAACTCCAGCAGCAAACTATACTATCCAGGGCCTAGAGGAAAACCATCTCTAGCTGAACTATAACATATCACAAAGAATAGAGGAATCACATCTCTAGCTGTATCATATCCATAACAAAAAGGCATGGAGGAAGAACATCTCTAGCACTACTATGTCCATCAAAATAGCATGGAGGAAAGAACCATCTCCAGCTAAACCTATCATATCACAATAGCATGGAGGAAAGAACCATCTCCATCTATAAACAGAATCATACTAGCACAACAAGATCTAATAAGATCATAATCACATCAAAGCTAGCATGAAATAAACACATCATAGCATATAAGCATGTAAGCATATAAGACTCACCAAGCTAGTACTAAGATCTACTCGGTGATCCTACTAGTGCACCTATCTCGGCATAGAACTCTGGATAGTTCCTCTGGATACTATCCTCAGTCTCCCATGTAGCCTCCTCGGGTCCTCGTCTCGACCACTGTATCCTCAACATAGGAATGTCCTTCGAACGTAGGCGTCTCATACCTCGCTCTAGGACTGCAATAGGATGCTCAGCAAACGTGTGGTCCGGCTCAACCACCAAATCATCATAGCTCACAATGTGTCTCGGATCTGGTATGTACTCCCTCAGTTGAGACACATGAAATACAGGGTGAACACCCTCTAATCTCGGAGGCAAAGCTAATCTGTAAGCTGCACTCCCAACCCGATCCAGAATCTCGAACGGTCCGACATATCGGGGACTCAACTTCCCCTTAATGCCAAATCGCCTAACACCTCGTGTCGGGGACACTCTCAGCCACATATGGGCTCCAACCCTGAACTCTAGAGGTCTACGCCTCCTATCAGCATAAGACTTCTGACGGCTCTGTGCAGTCAGCATACGCTCTCTAATCAATGCTACTCGAGCTATATCATCCTGAATCTGATCAAGTGTTAAACCACTGACACTGCTCTGCTCATCACAACATAACGGGGTACGACATATCTGTCCATACAGTGCCTCATATGGGGCCATCCCAATAGATGCATGTCAGCTGTTGTTGTAGGAGAACTCAACAAGTGGGAGATGATCCGTCCACACCTGTCCCTAATCCAACACACAAGCTCGCAGCATATCCTCTAGGGTCTGAATGGTCCTCTCTGACTGGCCATCTGTCTGAGGATGGAACGCATTCGTGAAGTGCAAGCTCGTCCCCAGGGCAATCTAAATCTGCTGCCAAAATCTCGAGGTAAATCGCCCATCTCTATCTGAGACGATAGTCCTCGGTACACCATGGAGTCTCAGTATCTGCCTAGTGTACTCCTCAGCTAATCTACTCACCGGCCACGTCTCCCTATTAGGAATGAAAAGTGCCGTCTTCGTCAATCTGTCTACTATGACCCAGATGGCATCAAAACTCCGGCTCAGCCTCAATCCAGTCACAAAATCCATGGTGACGTCCTCCCACTTCCTCTGTGGAACAGGAAGTGGATGGAGCTCACCTCCAGGTCTGAAATGCTCGATCTTGACCTGTTGGCAGGTCGCACACTGTGCCACAAACTGGCCACATCGGGCTTCAGCCCTCCCCACCAATATAGACGTCTCAGATCCTGATACATCTTACTCGTACCTGGATGTACAGAGTAAGGGGTGCAATGAGCCTCCTGTAAAATCCTCTGACGTAAATCTGCATCAGCAGGTACACAGACGCGACCGCGGCGCCTCAAAACTCCATCTGCTCCCAGCAGGAACTGTGGTGCCTCATCTCGAGCCATCCTATCTCGTATCCTTAGCAATATCGGGCAGGTCTCCTGCTTCTGTTGGATCTCACCCAACAGATTAGGAAGGACCTCTAAAGTACGCAGCTGGGCATCCCCATCAGGAAACTGAATGTCCAACTCTAACCAGATCAGATCTCTCTGCAACTGATGCTGAACTGTCAATCTCGCAATCGCCTGCTCTCGAGGCATCTTCCTGCTCAGGGCGTCGGCGACAACGTTCGCCTTCCCTAGATGGTACAGGATCTCTAAATCAAATTCCTTGATCAGCTTGAGCCACCTACGCTGGCGGTTATTCAATTCCCGCTGCGTGAAAATATACTTCAGACTCTTATGGTCTGTGAAGATCTGACATGTAGCACCATACATGTAATGTCTCCAGATCTTCAGTGCATGAACTACCGCTGCCAACTTCAGATCATGAGTCGGGTAGTTCTCCTCATACGTCTTCAACTGTCGAGACGCATAAGCAATAACTCTGCCTCGCTGCATCAAAAACACATCCCAAGCCTAGCTTGGATGCATCACTGTAAACCACAAAATCCTCAGTACCCTCTGGCTGTGCCAAAATAGCAGCAGAAGTCATACGCCTCTTCAACTCCTCAAAACTCTGCCTGCATTGATCAGACCACACAAATCTAGTAGTCTTTCTCAGCAAACTCGTCAGTGGACGGGCAATCACAGAAAATTCCTCCACAAAGCGTCTGTAATAACCGGCTAGGCCAAGGAAACTACGTACTTCCTTGACGTTCGTCGGTGTCGTCCATGCTACTACTGCCTCAATCTTCGCTGGATCCACCTTGATCCCCTCAGCTGAAACCACATGACCCAGGAATGCTACCTCTGGCATCCAGAACTCACACTTAGAGAACTTAACATAAAGTTCTCTATCCCGCAAAACCTGCAATACAGTCCTCAGATGTCCTGCATGCTCCTCTCCACTACGAGAGTATACCAGAATGTCATCAATAAAAACCACCACAAACTGATCCAGGAAGTCGATGAAGATACTGTTCATCAACTCCATAAAGACGGATGGGGTATTCGTAAGCCCAAATGGCATCACTACAAACTCGTAGTGGCCATATCTGGTCCGGAATGTTGTCCTGTGCACATCCTGCTCCCTCACCCTCAACTGGTGATTCCCGGAACGCAGGTCAATCCTAGAGAACACAGTCGCTCCCTGTAGCTGATCTAACAAATCATCAATGCACAACAGTGGATACTTGTTCTTGATGGTCACCTTGTTCAACTCTCTGTAATCTATGCATAACCTCAGTGATCCGTCCTTCTTCCGTACGAAGAGGACAGGTGCTCCCCATGGGGACACGCTAGGGCGAATGAAGGCCTTCTCAGCCAACTCCTCGAGTTGCTTCTTCAGCTCCAGCATCTCGACAGGCGCCATCCGGTATGGGGCCTTCGAGATGGGTCTCGTACCAGGCTCTAACTCAATACTGAAATCCACACTCCTCTGAGGCGGCAAACTGGACCGCTCAACAAAAACATCAGTAAACTCACAAACAACTGGGATATCCTCTAACGCTGGACTCTCCCCCTCCTTCATGGCATAACACCAGAAGGCCTCCCAACCCTGTGCAATCAGTCTAGCTGCCCGTATAGCACTGATAACTGTGCCTACCTTTCCAAGGTCCCAACCTCGGAAAACCTCTATCTGGCCTAACTCGGTAGAGAGGGTAACAGTCCTCCTACCTACATCTAGGACTGCAGAATGTCTAGCCATCCAATCCATACCTAGAATGACTTATTCATGCTCTAATGGCATGACAAAGAAGTCAACTAGTAACATACGGGTCCCTACAGAAATGGGACAACCGTGAACCTCACGGGTACCTCTGACCCTACCACCATCGGGTAACCCTATAATAAAGGGCATCCCCTCAACTGTATCTAACCCAAGACGCTCTACACAGGCATCAAAAATAAAAGAGTGCGTAGCACCAGTATCAAATAAAACTCTAACAGGTAAACCATGAATCAGAATGGTACTTGTAGCAGTAGGTGCAGCTGGCTCCTCTGCACTCCTCAGCTCAAAAACACGACCCTACGGGCCTTTGGTATTAGTGGTGCCCCCACCACGGCCTTTGCCTCTACTCGGCCCAGGAGCAGATCCCTGAGTCGTAGGGCGATCTGGGACTCTCTGTTGTCCTTGTATCTGCTACTGTTGCTGAGGTGACCTCTGCCCAACTCCCGCTACACTGGCAGGAGAAGAACCCTGCTGAGATGCAGCTCCGCCCTGGCGGCAGTAAACGGCTCTATGACCTTGTCTACCACAGGTAAAACACGTCACTAATGGCCTCGTGCACACGGGCTTCAGATGCCCTGGATCTCCACAGTTAAAACACTGCCGTCCCTTCTCTACAACTGGTGCAGATGAAGGCTGACCCTGGTGTCTCTAACCACGCCAACCACTATCAGAACCACCAGTACCACTGGTCTACCCTGTACGCTGCCTCTTCTCAGACCCTCCGGTCTGAGAAGCTCTCCTTTGACTCACCCTCTCTTGCTCATAGTCGGCGGCTCTATCCTGGAAGTCCATCAAGGACTCACAATGAAATCACGCCATATAGGCCCGGGTAGTATCCCTCAGTTGTCGGGAAAAGAGGTAAACTTGCTGGTCTGTAGAAGGTGCAGCTGGTCCCATTAATGCCAGCTCCTCCTGAAACCTCCTGACGGCCTCAGAGACTGTACACCCTCAAACCCAGCCTCAACAAAATCTCGCAGTTTCTCCCTCCTCAGTGAGGCAGGGTAGAAACGCTCTCTGATCATCGTCCTCATCTGATCATAACTGGTAACCTGACCCCGTACTGATCTCCACCAGTGTTGTGCCAAGTCCCGGAATAAAGTCTGAACCAGCTCAATCTGTCTGTCAGCTGGACATCGAATAGACTCCAGAGCTGAGTCTACATGCCCGATCCAAAGCTCAACCTCCAATCCCACCTTCCTAGTGAAAGGAGGTACACCCATCTGATGGAATGCCTTCAACCAGGTATCCGGTCTAGGCCCTCTATGCTCCTCTGGTGCTCTGGCAATCTCAACAGCAGGTACCTGTACAACTGGTACCTGAGTAACGGTGTGGGACCTCTCAGATGGTCCCTCCTGTGCCTGTAAATCTGGGACACGTCTACCGGCTCTGGCAGCCTCCTCTACACGTCTGATATATGCTCTGAACTCTGATCCTCCCATGGAGATACGATCAGACTCGCCAGACTGGGCTCTCTGTGCCCCTTTTCTCTCAGCTGCCCCTTTCCTAGTCTCAGGAACGACGCTCTCACAATCTCCTCATTTATCTCTCCCGCATGTGAACCATCAGCAGGAGTCCTACCCCGTCCTCTACCTAGAGGGGGTCTACCTCTACCTCGCCCAACTGTAGGTAAGGCTCTAGTCTGAACCATCTACAGAGGATGTAAACCTAGCTTAGAAGGCTATATATATGCCATATATATGTATCAAATTAATCACAACAAAATATCTATATATATATATACTGTCGAGATCTTCATAGGGGTGATGGCTCACGTACACGATAACCCAAAACATTTGTACTCATTTCAAAACCAAAACCTTTTGAAAAGTCAGACCCCTTTCGGGTTCTATTTATTTATCTATTCGAACTTTATTGCAGATTACTAGTGTCATTATTGTCAACCTGGGCTCTGATACCAACTTTGTAACACCCCAAATCCGTAGGACTCGGAGTGCTAATGGGCTAGGATCTCACAATGGATCCTAACCCTATCCTGACAACAAATTCACTGAATCTTACAACAAGGCACCAATAGATTAAAACAAAACATAAAACTGATATATATATATATATATATATATATATATATATATATATATATATATATATATATATATATATATATATATATATATATATCAAAAAGGTGATACAAGGTACTGCTGAGTACAAAGTCAAAACATGAATCCGTACAACGTAAATAACCCATATCCCACGAATACGCCCAGTGTACGGAACCCTCAGCAGATCACCCCTCTGGATCACTCTACAGCTCTCCTAACCTGCAAAGGATCTACAACACGGTATAAAACCGTTAGCTAACTATACACATACATAAGAAGATGCTAGAGCACAAACACACATCAATAATATGAACACATCATCATGATATCACACATTTACCCGGTTTATTATCTTTAATAAGTTACATCACTCAATCGTATAAATAGATATATATGAAGATATGTGACATGAGGAATATAATCCCCGCCTCTGAGTACTCTAGCCAGCTGGAGTAGTATCAGCACGCCTCCCGTGTACCCTATTGGAGTGGTGAGGGTCCTTCCCGTATACCAGATCTGGCCTGACTACAGAGAACCTCCCAGACTCCACTACGGGATGAAAGGGAAAGGTTATCACGGCCACTACAATGGGCGGTCAATATAACATAGGTCGGTGACCATAATAACACATGCTATAAAGCATATAACACACACACCACTCAAGCATACATCCAATATAAGAATATTAGCTAAGTAAGTCCTATGGACTTACCTCAATCTCAGGAGTAACTCAAGTACGATCAACTCTCCGACTGGTCCACTCCAAACTGGTGGACAACACGGCCTATACAAGGCATACATATATATATATATATATATATATATATATATATATATATATATATATATATATATATATATATATATATATATATATATATCAAACTCCTATCACACAAAGGGGTCACACCTAGACCCAAGAGATCCATAAGGAACATATCCAACTCGTAACCTCAAGGCCGTAACCGGCATATCATTATCATACTCATCATAAACCGATACCTAGCATGGTACTAGTTCCCTCATACTAGGAAAGGAAAGGAGCTACCCAACTATGGGTAGTCCCGGGACAAGACGCACCTGCGTGATCAAGGGACGCAGGGGCGGAATGGATATCCCGCAGGCGCGGTAGGGAGCAGCCGCAGGGGCGGTGACAAGGTACGCAGGCGACGCAAGCAAGGCGCTGACGCTGGTGCGGGCGCTGCGGCACGGCTTCTGCAGGGGCGGTGGTTTCCAGGCGCGGGGGCGGCGACAATGCAGAACGTGATCCCGCGGCTTCTCTTCGGTTCTTCCCGTGATCAAATCACGTCTATTCCCATCCAAAGTCACACACATGTCATAACATACACATTCCATCATCATCCTATGTCCAAACATATAATCCTAAGCTAAAGAAATGGAATCCAAGAAGAAAGAAGAGAAGAGGAAGAAGGAAGCTTACCACAACTGTGGTCCTAGGCTGCAGGAAAGATCAACACACACCAAAGGTGGCTTCCAAGCTCAGCAACACACATCACTAGCATCAACAAACACCAAGGTCACTCAAAAACTCTCTTCCAAACTCAAGAAACCAAGACAAGGTCAAGGGAAGGGATGAAGAAGCAAGAAGGACGTAATGGTTGGATTGAAAATGTGATGAAACCCTTGCTCAGCAAGGTAAAACGGGAGAAGTAAGGAAAGGTAAAGCACGGGTCAAAGAAGTCAACAAAACCGGCTGCAGCTGCCGGAAACCGCAGGGGCGGTTCCATGAGCCACAGGGGCGACAGTCAGGCCCGCGGGTGCGGAAAGACCAATCTCGGCCAAAGCCAATCTCGGCTAAGGTCCAATCTCGGTCCGGAAGAATAGGGGTCTCATATCTCACCCCCCTAAAACCAAGTTTCGTCCCGAAACTTGCAAAGTCCTGAAACCACTCGGACTCAAAAGACGAGGTAACACTCTCTATAACCTCAAACATAAGCATGGAGGAAATCATCAACTCCAGCAGCAAACTATACTATCCAGGGCCTAGAGGAAAACCATCTCTAGCTGAACTATAACATATCACAAGGAATAGAGGAATCACATCTCTAGCTGTATCATATCCATAACAAAAAGGCATTGAGGAAGAAAAGCGATCTATCATTTGAAGCATACTCCAAAATGCCTTGTCATGGCTCATTATTTTCAAATATGTCATAATGCCTTGTCATGGCTCTAATATTCAGAAAAGCGATCTATCATTTGAAGCATACTCCAAAATGATTTGCCTTTTACCTCTTTTTGTTTGTTTTCTTTCTTCATCATTTGAAATTTGTTCTTACTTTGGACAAGTAAGAGCGGGTATTGTGATAATAAGTTTTCATGCTATCCTCTTAGATATATTTTTATGTGTTTTCCTTGGTTTTGCATGAAATAGACATCTACATCTTAACTTATGCCTTAAATGACAAAGAATGTCTACTCCCATTGTGTTTTGTGTTTATAGGTGTACTTAGATATAAATTGGAGCTTAATGGAGCACAAATGATCATCCCAAGCAATCCCAAGGAACACTCATCAAACCATCATCATCATCCATGAGCAAAGGAGGAAAGGAACCAAGAATCAACACTTGCAAGAAGCCAAAGGAGCGAGGAAGCTTCAAGGGAGGAACCTCAAGTGAAGCCTCACTCGAGGTAAGAGGAAGTGCAAACCCGGAGTAGGAGTAATCTGGAGTGAAAATATCAAATAAGGTCGAGTGAAACCATAAAACCCGGAGTATGAAGAAAGATCACTCGACCTAAGAAAAAAAATCTAGCAACATAGCTGGAGGGAGCATCGAGCTCGACCTAAGAGTATCCAAACCACTTCGAGTAAGAAAAAAAAACGTTTTTGCACAAGGATGCAACATACCTCGAGTCGATTACCATCACTCGAGGCAAGAATACACAAAAACCCTAACTAAGATGAAGCATCCCCCGAACTATGTGTACCGAAGTAAGGCGGTGGAAGCATCCCCCGAACTATGTGTACCGAAGTAAGGCGGTGGAAGCACCCGACCTTGAGGGAACTACCCACTCGACCTAAGGCAAAGTATGCACTTGAGGTAGACAACTGGTGCCACTTTCCTAACTAACTCCAAGCTAGTTGATTGAAGATGCTTCTTGAAGGGGGGCTGATAACATGATTTATCGACCTAGTTTAGTTGATCATGTAGGTAGTTTTTCCCTTTTCGCATGCATGTTTTAGCCATAGCTTATGTCTTTTATGCTTGTTTAGTGTTACTTTGCAAGTATAGATGTCTACACACGCTTTTGGTTACTTTGTAGGTATTTTGGCGTGTTTTGGAGCTAAAACGATACATTTGAGGACGAAGCCTCGGAGTGGACACATAGGAGCTGTCATACGAGCATTGGAAAGGAGAGAACTACGCTTTTGGAGCAGCCGAGACAAAATGCCCGAGATCGAAGATCATCTCGGCCGAGATCCACATATCTCGGTCGTGTGGGAAGCCACAACAGTAAAATCTCGGTCGTCATCATGGTCCACATCTCGGGTGACCAGACCGAGATCCCATGACGTTGAAGTACGAAGTCGAAATCTCGGTCCCGACGTCGACTAATCTTGGCCGAGATTCAGACCGAGATATTTCCCTGAGCGTCGAATCTTATTTTATTTCGGGCTCTAAGCCCATCCCACGTCTCTCTACGGGTTTTAGGTTATAAAAGTAGAGTTTCGAAGTCCGGAAAAAGGACGCCCACCGAAGAGAAGAAAGAAGATTGTTTAGGTTTAGAAAGTGGAAGTTCGATTGTTGAAAGGAAATTCTCCTACCTTTTGTTTCTTTCTCACCATTGTTAGTTAGTTAGTTAGAGGAAGATCCAGTGTTGGAGTTTGTTTGGAAGTTTGTTAGAGATTGCAAGTGGAAGACAGTTTGTTTTGAGTTTCAATAAAGCTGAGTACTTTTTCATTCCCTTTTCTTATTTCAATTGCATGTTTTCCTTTATCAAACTGAATTCAGGATTTACCATGAGTTTTAGTGGCTAGAAACCTTTTGTGGTTTCAGGGTAGATAGAGATTTGTTTATACCTTGGACTATGATGGATTGAATTGTTCTTATTTTTAGTTTGTGTAAATTGCTTTAAATCCTATGGAAAGGTTTGATTTTTGCAGGTTTAGACTCAATCTAAACCACCTTAACTTAAGTAGGAATTGAGTCGTAACTGAGATATTCCTATTTAGATACATAAGAGAACACCTAGGTAATAAAGGTTTAACCTTTATTGGACCGAGTGTGCCATTATTCCATCCTTTGAGGCAATAATTCCTGAGACGTAACTGTAAAGGGTTATTGTGTTTCCTTGATTGAAAGAATAAGGTTTGTCTATATATTTCTAGCTCCCTCATTATCTTGAAAGCTATAGATTTTAGGTTGCGGACCTTTGTGTTCTTGAGACATCACTGTAAAAGAGCATAGGTTAAGAAACATTCATCCAAAGCGTTTCATTCTTATATATGCCGCATGAGCTTTCATATATCCTGAGTCCATATGTATAAATAATGATCTTAAATCATTGAAAATGCATATTTTTCTCTCAATTGAACTTAGTGTTTTTCTTTTTTTGCTTTGACTTTCAATCAAATTATGACAATTGATTGCAAGTCCACACCTCTCTTCAAAAACCTTTTTGATCCTTCTTCCCTATTCTTTTCCAACCCCCTTTCTCATTCTGGATCTTTACTATTTTAGATCAATTTCATCATCAATCTAACTTAGTCCCTGAGATCGACTTCGGAATACTTGCTCATTGCGGCATCCGATCCATACACTGTGGGGTCGCTGCATTGAGTAATATCACAGAACTATAAATTTAAAGCAGGCTCGTCGTTTTGTGCATCCTATGAATTTCTATCTCGTTTGATAGGAATTTATATGTGTGTAAAACCAGCAAACAATTTTTTGGCGCCATTAACGGGGACTATTTAGTTGATTTTGTATTTGATTCATTATATTATAGGTCTTTCTTGTACTTTTGATCTCGCTTGTTGTTTTGTCTTTTATCTTTTCAGGACACTAGGTACTTTTCGCGGTGTATGCGAAGGACTCGGAGTTCAAAAGAACTAGTTCCTTTTGACACCGAACCCGAGAAAACACTTAGAAGGAGACTTAGAACTTTGAAGGAATCTAGGATGTCTCAAGCGAGGGATTAGGACGCGGAGCTTAGAGCTACCGTAGAAGAGCTAGCAGCCGAGAGAGTTACAATAAGAGAGGAGAGAGAGAAGCAACCAATGCCCGTGAACTAGAGGAGTTTATAGCCGAGATGAGAGAGGTGCTTCGTATTCAGAACGAATGAAGAGTCACTCCACATCCCGTGGTAAACGTGCAACCGGACGTCCCGGGTGATGCACCTCGCATCGTCCCGCCTCCTGCTCCACATGATCCACCACCACCTGTTGCACCTCTCAGGCCTGTCCGATTCGAGCCTATTGTGGATTATCCACAAACACTTGGATAGCACATGGATCTTGCCCAAAGGATTAACCGTCCTGGAGTTAACCTTGGAGATCCCGCAACCCATGAGTATGAGTTGCGACCGTAGGTACTCTAAATGATTCGCTAGAATCAGTTTGGAGGGATGGATTCAAAGTCTCCTCATCAACACTTGATGAATTATTAAATTCTTATAAACACGGTGAGACCGCCTTGTATGGAAGGTAATAATCACAAGCTAAGAGGTTTTTCTTTTTCTCTCAGGGATAAAACTCTAGCTTGGTATCAAATAATACCATATGGACGGAATTGGCACTTGGGAAGAGATGACCACGGAGTTTCTCACCAAATTCTTCCCACCTTCCAAGATTACAGAGCTTAGAAGAAGGATAAATGCCTTCACTATGAAGGATAAGGAGAGTTTATTCAAGTCTTTGGAGAGATGTAATGATTTGTTGTTTGATTGTCCCAATCATGGAATTCCTAAAATTGAATTGCTAGAGATCTACTTTAAGGGACTTGACAAGCACACTCAATTCAAGTTGCAATCACTTTCTGGAGGTACTTTCATGGACAAAGAAGAAGATGAGGCTTGGGAGTTTGTTAAAAAGAAAGCCTTAGTTATGGAGAAGTACTCTTATAGGAAAGCTGAAGAGAAGAGGACTAGACCGGGCGTTTATTAGGTAAAAAAAGAAACCATGAATGATGCAATGTTTGATTTCTTACATAATGAAATTAAATCTCTGAAGGAATTATTTACATCTAATTTGAAAAATCAGCAAGCCGAAGTGCAGGTAGCATCCAAAGAAGAGGATACAAATTATGTTAATATAGGTAATTTCCAAGGAGGATACCAAAACCAAAGAGGTTATAATAATAACTTCAACAGGAATTATCAAGTAAATAATTTCATGTCTAACCACAACCATCCAGGCTTTTCATATTCTATTCCCGATGGTGCTTTGAACCCTCAACCATATTCTAGTGGTGCAGGTCCATCATCTAAGCCAGCTGATCAAACTCAACCGAAAGATCGACTTGAGGTTATGTTTGAGCAACTTATGACAAGGATGAGCAATCTTGAGAATTTTGTCACTAGTGTCACCAAAGCTCAAAAGGTTTTGGAGACTCAAGTGTTCAAGAAGGATGAAGAAGCTCCTAGAGATCCAAGAAGACTTCCTGGAAAGACTGAGGAGAACCCGAAAGGACAAGTTCTAGCTGTCAATACATAAGACAAGCCGAAGGAGGACGAGTTGCACGCAAAAGGAGAAATCTCGGCCACTTGTGGGAAAATCTCGGCCGAGATCACCCAAAGTGCCGACCGAGATTTCACTGCAGAAGCAAAATCTCGGCCCGAGATATATGGATCTCGGCCGAGATCCCCTACCGGTGAAGAAAAGCTGGAGAATGTGGATAAAAAGCCTGCTAAGAAGGAAAAAAAGTACATTGATTCCACCGCCTCCGTACAAGCCTCCACTCCCATTTCCGCGAGCCCATGCAAAGGGTAAAGTTGACGAGGCTTTTGGTAAGTTCATTGAGCTTATTAAAAAGTCCGATTGACATTTCTACTCTTGATTGTCTTGTAGGAATGCCGGAATATGGAAGAATCTTGAAAGAGACACTCTTTGACAAGAGGACCATTGGAGAGGAGGAAGAGTTGATGACCACTAAGAAGCCATTCATTGTCATCAAAACTCAAATGTAGAAGATGTCACAGAAGCTTAAGAATCTTGGATCGTTTTGCGTCCGAGTAGGACTTGGAGATAGATCCTATACAGCTTTGTGTGATCTTGGTGCGAGTGTGAGCATGATTCCTCTTGCACTTTGCAAGGAGAGTGGCCTTGGGGAACCAAAACTAACAAAGATGACATTGCGCATAGCGGATGGATCATCCATTGAACCAGTTGAAATACTTGACGATGTTCCACTACTGCTAGAGAAGTATCATGTTCCCATAGATTTCTATGTACTTGACATTCTTGTTGATTCCCGTGTACCTCTAATCCTTGGAAGACCATTCTTAGCCACTTCTGGTTGTCACATTAATTGCAGGGACGCTTCCTTCACCTTCAAAATAGTAAGGGAAGGTGATGAAGACAAGAAATATTGGCTCCCGAAGGTCGAGGAAGAAGCCAATTTGGCAGACGGATCGCTCAACAACGAAAACAAACCGTCTGAAGAAATCTTGGTCGAGATCTTGGCCGAGATCACCATCGATCCCAACCGAGAAATCACGATAGAAGCAATCTCGGCCCGAGATTTTACTATCTCGGCCGAGATCCCAAGAGGCTAAAATCTCGCCCGAGATCCATTCTAACCCGACCGAAGTTTTGCAACAGAGAGTTGCATCTCGGCCCGAGATCCATCTATCTCGGCCGAGATCCCAAGAGAAGGAGAGAGGAGCTCGGGAACGATTCCCGAAGCTCCGAAACCTCAAAACACACCTCTCCCGTCCATCAAAAGGAAAGAAAAAGTAGATGAATGGACGGAACCAAAGCCCGGAAAGAAGAAGAGCAATCCCGTAAAAGGATTCGGTTTCTACTGAAAATTTATCGAAGGAACTTCAAGACCTCCTACAACACTAGCCTCCTTTCTAGCAAAGGGAGGAAAGTTGAATGCATATGAGAGCTCAAAGATCTATAGGGAGAGCTCTAAAGTCAATAGTAAGTTTAAGAAAGGTGATCTATGTAAGAGCCTTATTAGCCACCCCTGCGGGTTTGTAGAGCCGCCCCTGCGGCTGAGCCATGATCCGCCCCTGCGGTTTCCGGCGGCTGCAACCGGCTTTGTTAACCCTTGACTTGTGCTTTACTCTTTTCCCTTCTTATTCTTTCCTTGGCTCGTGATCATGGGTTCCTATTCCTCTTCTTCAGCCTTCCTACGTCCTTCTTGCTTCTCCCTTCTCCCTCCTTGGTCTTGTGTTGTTTTCTCTTGGAATTTGGAAGAGTTTTGATGTGAGTTCGATGATGTTGATGATGGATGCTGTTGTTGCTGAGCTTGGGAGCCAGCTGTTGTGTGTGTTGATCTTCCTGGCAGCCTAGGACCACAAGTGTGGTAAGTGATCTTGCTTCTCTTCTCTTCTTTCTTCCTTGTTTCCACCTTCCTTAGCTTAGGATTAGATGTTTGGATATAGATTGATGCTGGTTTATGTATGTATATGTATATGTGTAACTTTGGATGAGAGAAGACGTGAATTGATCACGTGAAGGGTGAAAGAAGAACCGCGGAAACATCTTCTGCACAGTCGCCGCCCCCGCGGTCTAGCAAAGCGCCTCTGCGGGTACCTTGTTGCCGCACCCGCGGCCAGAAGCCACCGCCCCCGCGGCCATTGTCTTAGCGCCTATCCCAGATCTGCCAGCACATGAGGGATCATCTGAGAGATCCCATGGGGTTACACAGGTGCCAGCTGCACCGGCACCTGTAGCTGAGACTGCTCGAGTTACAGAGGAGCATAGAGGGCCTAGACCAGACACTTGGTTGAAGGCATTTCACCAGATGGGTGTACCCCCTTTCTCTGGGAAGGTGGGACTCGAGGTTGAACTGTGGATTGGACATGTGGACTCAGCTCTGGAGTCCATTAGATGTCCAGCAGACAGGTAGATAGAGTTGGTGCAGACTTTGTTCATAGACTTAGCACAACACTGGTGGAGGTCTCTACGAGCACAGGTTGACAGTTATGATCAGATGCGGACCATGATCAGAGAGCGTTTCTGCCCTGCCTCACTGAGGAGGGAGAAACTGCGAGATTTTGTGGAGGCTGGGTTTGAGGATGTACCAGTCTCCGAGGCTATCAAGAGATTCCAGAAGGAGCTGGCATTGCTAGGACCAGGTGCACCTTCTGTGGATCAGCATGTGTATCTGTTTTCCCGACGACTGAGGGATACTACCCGGACCTATATAGCGGGTTTCCACTGTGAGTCTCTGATGGATTACCAGGACAGAGCTTCCGACTATGAGAGGGAGCGGGCTAGTCAGAGGAGAGCTTCTCAGACCGGAGGGTCTGAGAAGAGACAGCGTACTGGGCAGACCAGTGGTGCTGGTGGGGCTGCTAGTGCAGGGCGAGGTCAAAGTCGCCAGAGTCGTCCCTCTTCTGCATCAGTTGCAGATAAGGGAGTACAGTGTTACAACTGTGGTAGGTATGGACATATGCGGCCAGAGTGCACGAGGCAGACAGTGATGTGCTACACTTGTGGCCGGCCAGGTCATAGGGCTGTTTTCTGCCGATAGGGCGGAGCCTCATTTCAGCAAGGTTCTTCTCCTGCCGGTGTAGCGGGAGGTGGGCTGAGGCCACCTCAGCAGGAGCAGACACAAGGACAACAGAGGATCCCAGATCCCCTACGACTCAAGGATCTACTCTTGGGCCGAGTAGAGGCAGAGGTCATGGTGAGAGCACCACTGACACCCGAGGCCCACAGGGCCGAGTTTTTGAGTTGAGGAGTGCAGAGGAGCTAGCTGCACCGACTGCTACAGGTACCGTTCTGATCCATGGTTTACCTGTTAGAGTTTTTTCAATAGTGGAGTTATGTCTTCTTCTATATCTAATGCTTGTATTGAGTGTTTGAGTCTAGATACGACTTAGGGGATACCCTTTAGTACAAGGTTACCCGATGGTAGTAGGGTCACAGGTACCCATGAGATTCGTGACTGTCCCATTTCTGTAGGGACCCGTGTTTTACTAGTTGACTTCTTTATCATGCCATTAGAGCATGAAGAAGTCATACTAGGTATGGATTGGATGGATAGACATTCTGTAGTCTTAAATGTAGGTAGGAGGACTGTTACCCTCTCTACCGAGTTAGGACATATAGAGGTTTTCCGAGGTTAGGACCTTGGAAAATCTGGCATGGTTATCAGTGCGATACGAGCAGCTAGACTATTTGCACAGGGTTGTGAGGTCTTCTGGTGTTATGCCATGAAGGAGGGGAAGAGTGCAACATTAGAGGATATCCTAGTGGTCTATGAGTTTGCAGATGTGTTTGTTGAGCCGTCCAGTTGCCGCCTCAGAGGAGTGTGGACTTTGGTATCGAGTTAGAGCCTAGTGCGAGACCGATCTCGAAGACCCATATCGGATGGCGCCTGTTGAGATGTTGGAGCTGAAGAAGCAACTCGAGGAGTTGGCCTGAGAAGGGTTTTATTCGCCCTAGTGTATCTCCATGAGGAGCACCTGTTCTCTTCGTACGGAAGAAGGATGGATCGTTGAGATTGTGTATAGATTACAGAGAGCTTAACAAGGTGACCATTAAGAACAAGTATCCATTGCCGCGTATTGATGACTTGTTGGATCAGCTTCAGGGAGCGACAATATTTTCCAGGATTGACATGCGCTCAGGATATCACCAGCTGAGGGTGAGAGAGCAGGATGTGCACAGGACAACATTCCGGACCAGATATGGCCACTACGAGTTTGTAGTGATGCCATTTCGGCTTACGAATGCCCAGCCGTCTTTATAGAGTTGATGAACAATATCTTCATCGACTTCCTGGTTCAGTTTGTGGTGGTCTTCATAGATGACTTTCTAGTGTACTCTCGCAGCCGAGAGGAGCATGCAGGACATCTGAGGACTGTATTGCAGGTTTTACGGGATAGAGAACTTTATGCTAAGTTCTCTAAGTGCGAGTTCTGGATGCCAGAGGTAGCATTCCTGGTTCATGTGGTATCAGCTGAAGGAATTAAGGTGGATCCGGCCAAGATTGAGGCAGTAGCTGCATGGACTACACCGACGAACGTCAAGGAAGTACGTAGCTTCCTTCGCCTAGCCGGTTATTACAGACACTTCGTGGAGGGATTCTCTGTGATTGCCCGTCCACTGACGAGTTTGCTGAGGAAGACTACCAGATTTGTTTGGTCTGATCAGTGTATGCAGAGTTTTGAAGAGTTGAAGAGGCGTTTGACTTCTGCTCCTATTTTGGCACAGCCAGAGGGTACTGAGGATTTTGTGGTTTACAGTGATGCATCCAAGCTAGGCTTGGGATGTGTTTTGATGCAGAGAGGAGGGTGATTGCATATGCGTCTCAACAGCTGAAGACGTATGAGGAGAACTACCCGACTCATGATCTGGTTAGAGTTGGACATCCAGTTTCTTGATGAGGATGCCCAACTGCATACTTTAGAGGTTCTTCCTGATCTGTTGGGTGAGATCCAACAGAAGCAGGAGACCTGCCTGACACTGATGAGGATACGAGATAGGATGTCTCGAGAAGAGGCACCACAGTTCCTGCTAGGAGCAGATGGAGTTTTGAGACGCCGTGGTCGCGTCTGTGTACCTGCTGAGACAGAGAACTTTACAGAAGGCTCACTGTACACCTTACTCTGTACATTCAGGTACGTGTAAGATGTATCAGGATTTGAGACGTCTATATTGGTGGGGAGGGCTGAAGCCGATGTAGCCAGATTTGTGGCACATTGTGCAACCTGCCAGGAGGTCAAGGGTAGAGCATTGCAGACCTGGAGGTGAGCTCCATCCACTTCCTATTCCATAGAGGAAATGGGAGGACATCACCATGGATTTTGTGGCTGGACTGAGACTGAGCCGGAGTTTTGATGCTATCTGGTCATAGTGGACAGATTGACGAAGACGGCATGTTTCATTCCTATTAGGGAGACGTGGCCGGTGAGCAGATTAGCTGAGGAGTACACTAGGCAGATAGTGAGACTCCATGGTGTACCGAGGACGATCGTCTCAGACAAAGATGGGCGATTTACCTCGAAATTCTAGAAGCAGATTCAAACTGCCCTGGGGATGAGCAGAACAGTGTTAGTGGTTTGACACCTGATCAGATTCAAGATGATGTGGCTCGAGTAGCACTGATTAGAGAGCGGATGCTGACTGCGCAGAGCCGTCAGAAGTCTTATGCTGATAGGAGGCGTAGACCTCTAGAGTTCAGAGTTGGAGCCCATGTGGCTGAGAGTGTTCCCGACACGAGGTGTTAGGCGTTTTGGCATTAAGGGGAAGATGAGTCCCTCATATGTCGCACCATTTGAGATTTTAGATCGGGTTGGGAGCGCAGCTTACAAATTAGCCTTGCCTCCGAGATTAGAGGGTGTCCACCCTGTATTTCACGTGTCTCAGCTGAGGGAGTACATACCAGATCCGAGACACATTGTGAGTTATGAGGATTTGGTGGTCGATCCGGACCACACTTTTGTTGAGCATCCTATTGCAGTCCTAGAACGAGGTATGAGACGCCTACGTTCGAAGGACATTCCTATGCTAAGGATACAGTGGTCGAGACGAGGACCTGATGAGGCTACATGGGAGACTGAGGATAGTATCCAGAGAAACTATCCAGAGTTTTATGCCGAGATAGATGTACCAGTAGGATCGACGAGTAGAACTTAGTACTATCTTGGTGATGTTATGCTTATGTGCTTATATGTCATGATGTGTTTATTTTTGTACTAGCTATGATGTGATATGTGATCTTAGTAGATCTTGTTGTGCTAGTACGACTGATATTTATAGCTGGAGATGGCTCTTTCCTCCATGCTATTGTGATACGTGTGGGATTTAGCCGGAGATTGTTATTCCTCCATGCTATTTTAATGGACATAGTGTTGCTGGAGATGTTTTTCCTCCATGTCTTTCTGTTATGAGTATGATACGGCTAGAGATGTGATTCCTCTAGGCCTTGTGATGTGTATATGGTTTGGATAGAGATGGATTTCCTCTATGCCCAGGCTGGTGTTTTGTTGCTGGAGTTGACGGTTTCCTCCATGCTTATGTTTGAGGTTATAGAGAGAGTTGTACCTCGACTTGTGAGTCCGAGTGGTTTGAGGATTTTGCAAGTTTCGGGACGAAACTTGTTTTTAGGGGGGTGAGGTGTAAGAGCCTTGATCTTTTGGAGCCACTTTGGCCTTAGCCGCCCCCGCGGGTTTGTAGAGTCGCCCTTGCGGCTGAGCCATGATCCGCCCCTGCGGCCAGGAAACCCGCCCCTGCGGTTTCCGGCGGCTGCAGTCGGCTTTGTTGACCCTTGACTTGTGCTTTACTCTTTTCTCTTCTTATTATTTCATTGGCTCGTGATCAAGGGTTCCTATTCCTCTTCTTCAGCCTTCCTACGTCCTTCTTGCTTCTCCCTTCTCCCTCCTTGGTCTTGTGTTGTTTTCTCTTGGAGTTTGGAAGAGTTTTGATGTGAGTTTGATGATGTTGATGATGGATGTTGTTGTTGCTGAGCTTGGGAGCCATCTGTTGTGTGTGTTGATCTTCCTGGCAGCCTAGGACCACAAGTGTGGTAAGTGATCTTGCTTCTCTTCTCTTCTTTCTTCCTTGTTTCCACCTTCCTTAGCTTAGGATTAGATGTTTGGATATAGATTGATGCTGGTTTATGTATGTATATGTATATGTGTAACTTTGGAAGAGAGAAGACATGAATTGATCACGTGAAGAGTGAAAGAAGAACTGCGGGAACATCTTCTGCATTGTCGCCGCCCCCGCGGTCCAGCAAAGCGCCCCTGCGGGTACCTTGTCGCCGCACCCGCGGCCAGAAGCCACCGCCCCCGCGGCCCTTGTCCCAGCGCCTGCGCCGTGCCTGCGTTGCCTGCGGCTGCTGTCACCGCGCCTGCGGCTGAGTCCTGCCGAGCCTGCGGATTGCTTGCTCCGCCCCTGCGTCTCTTTGTCACGCAGGTGCGTCTTGTCCCGGATCTACCTAGAGTTAGGTAGATCCTTTCCTTTCCTAGCATGAGCGGGTTAGTAGCATGCTAGGTATGTGTATGAGGATAGAATGATGAGGATGTGATATATCTGTATGCCGGTTATGGCTTTGAGGTTTATGAATTAGGTTATGATCCTTATAGATCCCTTGGGTCTAGGTGTGACCTTATGATGGATATGAGTTTGATATATGTTGTTATGCCTTGTTTAGGCAGTGTTGATCTCCAGAGTTGGAGTTGTCTAGGTTTGAGACTTCGAGGTTGAGGTAATCCCATAGGACTTACTTAGCTGCCATCCTTATATTGGATGTATGCATGAGTGGTGTATGTGTTTTATGCTTGATAGCATGTGATGTGATTATTACCTACCTATGGTTTAGTAAGCGCCCACTATAGGGCCGTGACAACCTAGCCCTGTCATCCCACTAGGAGACTGGGAGGTTCTCTGCGGAACGTCCAGATCTGGTACACGGAACGGGCGCTGTCTCCACTCCCTTAGGGTACACGGAGTAGTCCCGGTTGACCACTCCAGCTGGCAGTAGCACCGAGAGGCGAGGGTTATATTCCTCGTGTCACATATATTCATATTCAGATATACATATTTATACGATTGAGTGATTGGACTTACTAAAGATAATGAACCGGGTAAATGTATGAAATTTTCATCATGATGATGTGTTACGATTTCTGATGTGTTTTTGTGCTCTTGCATCTCTATATATATGTGTATGGTTAGCTAACGGTTTTATACCGTGTTGTAGATCCTTTGCAGGTTAGGAGAGCTGCAGAGTGATCCAGAGGGGTGATCCGCTGAGGGCTCCGTACACTGGGATTATTATCGTGGGATATGGGATATTTGATGTACGGATATATGTTTCTTTTCTACTCAGCAACACTTATGTACTACCTTTTGAGATTTATATATATAAGTTCTATGTTTTGTATTTAATCTATCGGTGCCTTGTTGTAAGATTCAGTGAACTTGTTGTCAGGCTAGGGTCAGGATCCATTGTGAGATTCTAGCCCAGTAGCACCTCGAGTCCTACGGATTCGGGGTGTTACAATCTAGTAATGTTAGCTAACTCTAGATATCACCATGTGCAGGGAGAGTTCGAGAAGAAGTGGACTAATCCTATATTGTGAAGAAGATTCACCCCTATGGTTCAGTTGAAGTATGGGGTAAAGATGTTGGATCAATAAAGAGTCAACGAGAGTAGGTTGAAGAAGTGTAAGCCGGAACCTCCGGTGAAGCAGCCTTCGCCTATATATCCAGATTGAAGATTGACGGAGTCAGGTAAGACACCTTAAACCAATGCGCTTCTCGGGAGGCAACCCGAGGTAAGAATCTTCATCTCATATACTTTTTGTTTTTGTTTTTGTTTTTGCGTTTTTGCACGTTTGTTTTTGTTTTTGTCTTTGTAGGATCTAGGTGGCAATGGAGAAAGAAAAGAAGATTATGATCGGAAAAATTCTAGAAACGAGACCCGCAGTTCGAAGGAAAGAAGAACGAATGAAAACGGGACAAAAACCAAAAAACCCGACCGAGATCGGGACCTGTCGGATTAGAAGCCTGACTTTCTTCTTCCTCTTTCATTTTTCACAAACCCTCCATAGCGAAAAACCTCAAAATCCTGCCCAAAATTCCCAAAATCCCTCAATTCTTCACTAAACTCACTCACTCTACCCACAATCAATCCCAAATCCAATTCCTAACTAATTCCCACAATAAATTTCATCAAAAACCATCCACAATCATCTCTCCAAATTCAAACCTTAACCGAAAATCCCCTTTTCACAAAGAACCCATAAATCCTTCAACTCTTTGAGGGATTTTGCTCAAAAAGGCCTTAGGAACATCACCCAAGCAAGGAACGAGCGAGATTTCGACCGAAATCATCGAACCCCGGTCGAGATCAAGATCGTCGATTTTCGCCAAGATTATCTCGGTCGATCGACTGAGATTTTGACCGAGATACCGACCGAGATTTGCCTCTGTCGAACCTTTTCGATCCAAGATGGCTCGTATGAAGACATTAGCATCCAAGAAAGGGTCATCTAAGAAGGGCAAGAAGCAAGCTGGACCTTCCGGACCTCAAGGGAAAGTTCTGATCATTCCCGAAGCTTGTAAGTCTAATTATGCTCGTCTTGCTAAGCTTAAACTTGATGCTCCTAAGTATCTAGATGTTTAGGATATTTGTGAATTGGGTTGTGGTGATGATATGCACATGATTATGTAAAGTTGTGATTGGTTGCATTTGGTTGCTATTAAGGAGCCAAACTATGAGGATTTGACATTAGAGTTTTTTTTACCTCTTTTGTGTTTAAGGGTGGGAATGAAAGTGGATGTGTAAGATTTAGACTCATGAATAATGACTATGAGATGTCTAAGGATGATTTTGGAGATATATTTCACTTTTCACGTAGCAACTTTGATGCGCCCTTCGTTGGTTGAGCGCGAGGATCCACCGGTGATCGTTTCTTCCGTCCACTTCTTTTTGTTGTTTTATGTTTTTTTTGATATGCCAAGCAAGGATCGTCCAGCCTCTCACCTTGGATCTCCTTGGCTCGAGATCTTCTCCCTCAGAATCTCACATTGGGTTTGGATCTCCTTTGTCCTCCTAGCCTATCACCGTAAGGACACCACTCAGCCTCTCACCTCGTGGGTTTCGAAACTTCGGCATCTCACCTTAGTTTCTAGGGTTGTTTTGTTCAAAGTAAAAACACAACTTGATTGAATAATCACTCATATATTTCGTCCCCTAGAAAAGGGTGTGGGAGAGGCCTTATATAGGCTGAAAAATCAGCACCTAAACTCTCACAATTAAAGGGTTACAAGTTCAAGAGTTGGGCAATTAAGCAAAGGAAAAACAAAGGGCTTGCACCACATAAAAGCAAGCAAACAAAGGGCCTAAGGACCATAACATGGCCGGCCATTTGGAAGCTCTAAGAGGCAAAATTGTGGCTGCCAAAAACCCAACATAAAAGTGTGGTAATCACCCTCTTGAATGGTTAGTTTAATGCAAGTGAACATTTTATTTCACTTGTATTAAACAACCCACTTTATTCCATAATATCATGAAAATATTATGAAATAAAGTCAAGCATGACTACTTATTACATACAAAATAAAATACAACTATAAGGTCCATCAAGACGAGCCGGAACCAGAAGCTTCAATCGCCTCAAGCATGTTTACCATTTTGTGTTCAAGGTCGGACCAACATGTCGGAGCTCCAAAAGGATGGTATATCAATGTGGTTTGTCCTAGCATGCGAGCTCTAGCTCGAGTGAGAGGTGGTGATGACCTAGGTGCCGGCACATCACTCTCGTTGCTTAAGTCCGGCGGGCTCACATCAAACTTGTCCACTTTTGATAGTGATGTGGATCAACGCGCATTCTGGCACGAGATTGCGAGACCTATGGGTCTAGCTAGTGAGTGGAAGGCCGGAGAGGCCAAGTGCAAGTTCATTGTGAACTTGTCCTTGAAGTAAGCTCATAGGATTATGAGTGATATTCTTTTACCCAGGCGAGAGACACAACATCAAGTTCTCTTAGGGGAGTTGTTTATGTTGTGGTGTATTACCCATAACCATAACCTAGATTTTGCCACATTGATGCTTGAACACCTGAAAAAGGTTTCCAAGAAGAGTTCTGGATTTATTAGTGTTGGTGGTTTGATCACCCACATTGCTTTGAGGCTGGGTATTGACCTTTCTGGGTTGACGGTGATGAACTTGCCTGTCATTGTGGGTAGACGACATCTAGTTCATAGGAAGATCTTGATACAAAAGGGTAGTCAACCCTTTAGAGTAGCTATGCCTTGGAATGAGAAGGTTGGAATTGAGTGGAAGAGTGAGTACACCATTAGAGATAAGAGATTTTGGAGGGAGGTTTTAGAGGTAGATATTTTTGAGGAGGAGCATGCAAGGCAGCCAGATGATGGGGATGTTGCCCATTGTGACGAGGATATGGAGCCTTCGGCTGAGGTAGAGGATACTATGTTTCAGATAGGGAGTGCAGGTACACGTCCCACAGGAGGAGCTTCGTCTTCACAAGCTCCCGGGACTCGACGCAGAGAGACGCCCACTCTTGATCAGCTGGCCGATGACATCCATCAGATACAGGTACGCCATCAGAGGATCGAGAGTGACCAGCAGAGGATCCTGCATATTTTGACAGAGCAGGAGAGGCGCCATTCTTTTTCAGAGGGCATGTTCAGTGACATGTATCGCCAGATGTTCGGGTGTTCCTACGACCCGAACAACCTACAGTTCTCACGTGATCCGCCATCTCCACCACAGTAGACGCGCCGGAAGACCTACATCATCATTTTTACATTGTGAGTATTGTTTTTATTCCTTCTTATTTTTCACATTGGGGACAATGTGAGATTTAAATATGGGGTAGGATGCTTACAATATTTTTCAGCATGATTTGTATTGCATTTTGAACATTTTCAGATATTGTCACACGTTTTAATTTTGTCTTGCATTGAAAAAAAACGTGCTTATTGTGCTCTCTAGTACTTGATGGGACCTCTATGATAAAACTTGGTGTATGTTATTTGCTTTTGATTATTATTTTCAAGTTTGAATGAATTATGGAATTTGCAGGAATTGATTCCTTTATTTGAAATTTATATTATTGATTGAAATTTTTATGTTTAATTGAATTGAAATTGATAGTTGAAGCAATGTGATGAGTTCTTATTCATTGCATAGGAATGATTTAGGCAATTTGATTTTCTTTTCTTCTCTATCTTATTTATGTTTAGTACCTCAAACATTGATCATATATGCCTCCTTTGACCTATCCGGGAATCAGGAATTTGAAGTGTGAACGTGTGTGCTTAAAAGAAAAAAGTGTGTTATATGAAGAAGTTGAAATTGAATGCATGAGATGTGATTTGAAAGCAAGAGCTTATGAAGGGATTGTTAGCTACGAAGATGAGTAACTTGGCACCATTCACATAATCGGGTGTTTGTGTCTTGCCAAAGTCTGATTGGTTTTAAAACATTCCCTATGAGTTGATTTGGTATGTGTATTTTGGTGTGAGGTACGTGAAGGAAACTGAACATCTAGGTTTTGGCTATTGTGCACCACTGCCATTCACTCAAGAAAAAGAAAAAGGAAAAAATGAAAAAGAAATGTTGGATGTTGAGAAAGAGTTCATTGTGTTGTTCTTTTTCCCGGATTACCACCACATATCTCATATCATCCTACCTTGAATCACATTTCTATGCCCTCTTCATTCTTAAGTCCTTTTGATATATGTACATATGTATTTGAGTTAATGGCTTAAACTTGATTTTCTTGGATGTTAGGCATTGATAATTTCTATGATGATTATGAATTCCTTGTAAAGTTTGATTTTCCTTCACTTGCTTAATTTGTTTGAATTTATTGATAGTATCTCTTTAGCGTATTACTACACCTTTGAGAGTGATCATGTAAAGAAGCACAACACACCAAAAAGAGTTTTTCATACTTTTTTTGCATAGATAATTCATGTTATCTTGTCTTTAGATTTACTACTTGCATGGGGACAAGCAAGGATAAGTATGGGGTATTTTGATAACATGATTTATCGACCTAGTTTAGTTGATCATATAGGTAGTTTTTCCCTTTCCGCATGCATGTTTTAGCCATAGTTTGTGTCTTTTATGCATTTTTAGTGTTACTTTGCAAGTATAGATGTTTACACACGCTTTTGGTTACTTTGTAGGTATTTTGGTGTGTTTTGGAGCTAAAACAATGCATTTGAGGACGAAGCCTCGGAGTGGACACATAGGAGTTGTCATACGAGCATTGGAAAGGAGAGAACTACGCTTTTGGAGCAACCGAGACAAAGTGCCCGAGATCGAAGATCATCTCGGCCGAGATCCACATATCTCGGTCGTGTTGGAAGCCACTGCAGTAAAATCTCGGTCATCATCTCGGTCCACATCTCGGGTGACCAGACCGAGATCCCATGACGCTGAAGGACGAAGTCGAAATCTCGGCCCCAACGTCGACCAATCTCGGACGAGATTCAGACCGAGATATTTACCTAAGCATCTAATCTTATTTTATTTCGGGCTCTTAGCCCAGCTCACGTCTCTAGACGGGTTTTAGGTTATAAAAGTAGAGTTCCGAAGTCCGGAAAAAGAACGCCCACCGAAGAGAAGAAAGAAGATTGTTTAGGTTTAGAAAGCGGAAGTTCGATTGTTTAAAGGAAATTCTCCTACCTTTGTTTCTTTGTTTCTTTTTCACCATTGTTAGTTAGTTAGTTAGAGGAAGATCCAGTGTTGGATTTTGTTTGAAAGTTTGTTAGGCATTGCAAGTGAAAGATAGTTTGTTTTGAGTTTCAATAAAGTTGTGTATTGTCTCCATTCCATTTTCTTATTTCCATTGCATGTTTCCCTTTATCAAATTGAATTTAGGATTTACCATGAATTTTAGTGGCTAGAAATCTTTTGTGGTTCCAGGGTAGATAGAGATTTGTTTATACCTTGGACTATGATGGATTGAATTGTTCTTATATTTAGTTTGTGTAAATCGCTTTAAATCCTATGGAAAGGTTTGGTTTTTGTAGGTTTAGACTCAATCTAAACCACCTTAACCTAAGTAGGAATTGAGTCGTAACTGAGATATTCCTATTTAGATACATAAGAGAATATGTTCCTAGGTAATAAAGGTTTAACTTTTATTGGACCGAGTGTGTCATTATTCCTTCCTTTGAGGCAATAATTCCTGAGACGTAACTATAAAGGGTTATTATGTTTCCTTGATTGAAAGAATAAGGTTTGTCTATATATTTCTCCCTCATTATCTTGAAAGCTATAGATTTTAGGTTGCGGACCTTTGTGTTCTTGAGACATCACTATAAAAGAGCATAGGTTAAGAAACATTCATCCAAAGCGTTTCATTCTTATATATGCCGCGTGAGATTTCATATATCCTGAGTCCATATGTATAAATAATGATCTTGAATCCCTGGAATTGCATATTTTTCTCTCAATTGAACTTGTTGTTTTTCTTTGTTTGCTTTGACTTTCAATCGATTCAGCCAATTGATTGCGAGCCCACACACCTCTTCAAAAACCTTTTTGATCCTTCTTCCCTATTCTTTTTCAACCCCCTTTCTCATTCTAGATCTTTACTATTCTAGATCAATTTCATCATCAATCTAACTTAGTCCCTGAGATCGACTCCGGAATACTTGCTCATTACTGCATCCGATCCATACACTGTGGGTTTGTTGCACTGAGTAATATCACGGAACTATAAATTTAAAGCAGGCTCGTCGTTTTGTGCATCCTGTGGATTTCTATCTCTTTTGATAGGAGTTTATAGGTGTGTAAAACCAGCGAACATGGGCCACAAATTTAGCGTTATTTATAGAGCCCTGGCATAGATGATTGTAAACATACCAAGTCATTCTACAACAATTTCAGAACAATTCTCTAGAGTTTTGTTAGTTTTGTAAGAAGATTGGCCGTTGAGTTGAAGAAATTGGAGAAGTTCTTGGTGTTCTTCATATTTTATCATCCTATATCTTATTTCCATCTTGTTTTAGCCATATCATTGGATTGGTAAGTTCGATTGACTTCATTCTTTATCCTACATTCTTTGTTTCAAGTCTATTTTACAATCATGTCACTTGTTCTAGTTAAAGTTATGTTGAGATATTCGACATGTGTGAGTAGTCCTCTTGCTAAGATTTGGGGTAAAAAAAACCTCAAATCATGCTAGAATAGTGTGTTCTATGTTGTGTTTATGATTTGATCGATAATCAAATGTATGTTTAATGTCGGGTGGTAGACTAGTGATAGTTTAGATTGTTCCTATAACACATTGTATATTTTCAAGCATGAATGAGTGATTTATGAAATAATCATCTAAATTGAGACCTATAAGTAATACAAGGATGATTATGCAATGTTGTGATGCCTATATTACTTGAATAATGTTGGTTAGGACCGATAAGATGGCTAGCTTTCTTTTCTTGTGAATGTCCAAACTATGATTATTCTATATGGTGCAAGCAAATACAAAACAACATGTGATGCTTGCATTATCTAATATAATCATCAGTTGTTGTCAAGCTTGATCAACTAGTGTGTAAATAGCAAACACCATGTGATATCACTAGTTGACACAAGTCAAAAGCCTTGACAAAGCATACCTTATACCATGTTATCGTAGTATTTGTGACTTAAACTCTCCTCATTGATTGGACACAGCATGATTGAGGATGCTTTTAGTGATGGTTTGGTAGAAAAGCTCCAATTCCTAGTGTTTTACCATATTGATACTTGATCTTCTTACTTAAAACTTGTTACCCCAAACCCAAGTATTTGATCACTTGATCACCCCTTTTCATTTCATTTTACACATTCATGCATTTCTAGTTGAACATGAGACAAATTTAGGATACACAAAGTCCTTTGGGATTCGACCTAGATGTTATAATCATATACTCACATTGACACGGCCGTGCACTTGAGGTAATATGTGGTTTTGAGGTAGTACATTTACCCACATCAGTGGGATGACAAATGGTGAAACCTTGGATGTTGTTAGACCGGTTCTAATAGTAAATACAAGGGTATAACAAATGTACTTGCTAAAAGAACACTATATAACCCCCAAGAGAAAGGGTCGTGTCAATGTAAATATATAGCCCCCGGACAAAGTCATCTCCCTGAAGACTATGTTATTTTCACCTTACTCTAAGAAGCTTTCTAAGAAAGAAGAAAGTGTTGTAAAAGAAACCAAAAAGATGCGATCAAGTGATCGACTTATAGACACTTTAAGAATGATTGGTTATGTGAGCTCAGTTGAGTTCCCTTGGTAATTACAATCGAGTTACCCTGACAACTTCAACCGAGTCAAATTCTTGTAGCTTCTGACTTTGATCGAGTCAGAGACAAAGGAATATACAAAGTATAAACAAGTATGTGAAACGATTAGGTGTTGGGGACTAATTCTCCCAATCCTTGCTAATGCAATATTCATACACATTATATTGCCATAGAGTGAGAACTATTTTCCCAAGTACTCAAATAAATGATGAATAAACGGTTGTATGCATGGATAGGTAAATGCAAATCTAAGCATGCTAGTCAATCAAACATAGTACCTCACATGGTGTTTGTTATTGGTAAATGCTAGTCAACTAAGCTCTCAAACTAGTGATCAATATAAGATAATCAAGCCTCACATGGTGTTTGCTATTGTATTTCATAAATCATAAAGATATGTAGTGGATTTACACGTCACAAATTAGCAATCAACTATTTCTCACATGGTTTTTGCTATTGGAATAATTGAAGTACTAATCCTAGAAACACAAGCTTCTATAAATGCATCACTATAATATGAAATTACTTATGAGTCTCATTCATACTAGCCGGCCAATTATGAACATATAAGATCATGGTTAAGAACTAAACAAAGTGCATAAAGGAACAATCTAAGCTAAGCTTAGTATCCGACTTTCATATTATCTTAAACATGAATTCTAGTGTTCTAATCGGTTTTTAACCTCCTATATGCTCGCTATCATGCTTTGATACCCACATATTGATGCGGGAGCATCCCAACCAATACTTCCTACCGGACCAATTACGAAAGCACAAGCCAAACGCATGGGTGAGCAACTAGGAAAGGAGATGCATAACCTAGAAAGTTGTTATATCAAGATGGAAGTACTCGAAGAATGTTCAAGGATGGTTCTGCACGTGCAAACCCAAATCCCGGCCGAGATTGATTCCACCACTGACGTTCTAGAGAGCACGTGAAGAGAGCTTGAAAGAAGACAAAAGTTGGGCTAATTTAAGGGATCAAATTAGGCCCAACGAGGGGTTAAATTAGGCCCAATGAACTTATCAATCAACCATTTTAAGACCATTTTAATTTGATTTTTATTTTATTGTCATTTAAGTTTCTAGAAGGTCATTTATCTCTTAAAGATTTGATCTTATCCATTCAATAGTTGATCATATCTCTTAAAGATTTGATCTTATCTTTTAGCTAGAAGATCTTATCTCGTAAAGATTCGATCTTATCGCTTTGCATTTTATTTCATTTCTTTATTCATTTTCGGGCTCGATATTGGATCAAGCCCGCAGCCCATGTAAGCCAAAATGACGTCCTCCTCTTGCCTATATAAGGCATCTGGAACGTGCACTTTGAACTCACGTTTGATTAATATTCATCTGATACTTTTCAGTATTTCTCTCGTGTGACTCGAGAACCCCCGAATAGGTGTGACTCCTATTCAAACCTTGGTTTGGCGTATAGGAGAGTTGTCCTTCTTGGTGAGACTCTGAGATAGGTTTCTCTTCCATCTTCGTATGCTTTTGGAGGTCCATCACTTCTTCCTCAATTAGTGTGTGATTATAGCGGACGGGTTGAATTGCAACTAGGAGATCCGTCCAGTCTATCCATCTACGATCCACCCCAACCACAGGATCACTCGCCGTTGCCCACGTTTCTCCTCATTTTCACGTCTTCCATCTCTACCTCTCCTCCACGTTTTTGGTGTTGAAAGATCGGGAAACCCTAGCGGCTTATCCCCGCATCAAATTGGCATCAGAGCTAAGGTTCATCAACACCAACCGCTGTCAAGAAGAAAAATCGAAGCTTTCAAGACTCGTCGAGAAGCTTCAACAAAAACAAGCGATTGGGAGCAGAAAAGCTACGGTTAGTATATCTATTCACGCTAGACACTCTGCTTTTTCACAATCTAAATCATTATCTTGAAAAAAAGATTAATTGTGGCCTGAATTATCTCACCATAACTCAGCCAAAGTTTCAATCTTTTTCTTGCCAAAACCCACGGTTCATCTAGTGAAAACCTATCCGGGCTAATCGGGGAAAACCAACCAAGACGATCTTTTAGCCACGGTCACTTTTGAATCACCGCCCCCTACCCTCGCAGCAGCCGCTACCCTATCAAAAAAAAAAATTACCTTTCGGCACCGGAACCCTAGTTCCCGCCACCGCCGCCGCCCCTTCCCCTTCCGGCCACCACAAGCGCCGCCTAGCGCCGCCAGCACCACCCCACTACCTCTTCGGCCTTTGGCCGTCCCCACCACCCCCAACAGCCCAACCTCACGTGAAACCTCTCGGTTTCACCAAACCCCCGCCGGAAACCCCGCCGCTGGATCTCCGCCCAGCCAACCGCCTACAGCCATCACTCCGCCGGTTTTCGGTCCCTGCAGCCATCACCAGCCGCCTCATCCAACCCCTGCAGTCGCGGCTCACCTTGAAACCCGTCGGCCTAGCCCGCCGCCGCCTTGTCGCCGCCACTGACCGCCCGCCGCCGCCAAAGGCCGCTGCAGAAAACCCCAGCCGGCGCCAGCTCCGTCAGCAGCCTAGCCATCCCTCCTAGGGTTTGGCAACGTCAAAAAAAAAAAAAGCGAAACGAGAACGGGAACGATCATTTTTTATCCTTTTGAGTTTTCTGCGCAAAATACCCTTTTCGTTCCAAAAAGAAAGGGAGCTTTTGTTTATATTGTTTATATTCCTGTGAATATCCTTTTTTATTTTATCCTTTGTTCCAATTTGGGTTCCCTGCAGGCACTACTCAAAACCTAATTTTTTTACAACTTTTTTGTTCCTTTGAAAACCTCTCCTTACCTATTTATTTCAGGCTACTTTTAATTTTCTTTCAAGATTAATTTATTTTAGTGGAGAAATTGCAGGCGAGAATAGTATTATTTTCTTGATAATACATATGACAAGCATAGGAGACATGAGTCAGTCAAAGGAACAGAGAGAAAACATCTTCCGCATTCGGTGTTTTGTTAAAGAAAATATGCAACATGATTATAGATGGGGGTAGCTGCTGCAATCTTGCTAGCTACGAAATTTTCAACAAGCTACAACTTGTAACGCCCGGAAATTTTAGAAAATGAATTTATCGAGTTATTCTTATTCCCGTAAATTATTCTATGGGAATATCCGACTTTTATTCCAAACCGTAAAGCGTAAATTATTTTACGGGAATGTCGGGAATTTTCCGACCCGTTACACTCGTTACGGAACTAGTTTAACGAGTCATTTTTACCCGGGTTCTTTTCCTCCCTTCCTCTTGGAAATCCCGGCCGAGACAAGCTCGGCCTGCCTATCTCGGCCGAGACCGAGGCCCAGCCGCTGGCTTGTAGAGCGTACCGCCCAGCCTAGCATGCCGCCCGCCTACTCCCCGCCTAGCCTGCAGCTCCCCTCTGCAGCACTCCACGCCCAGCTCCCCTCTGCACCACTCCCCGCCTCTGGCGCCTACAACCCTAGGCCGACCCCTCGGTCCCGCTCCACACTCACCTACACCCGAGCTGCACACCACATTTCCCCCTCCCTCCTCTCTCACTCACGCAACTCTCTCCCTCTCTCACTCACATCTCCCTCAGCCCTCTTCTACGTCCAGCCGCCGCCCCGCCGTCGTCACTCCGCTGCCGCTACGTCCCGAGCCCTTGGAGCACGCCGGAGAGCCACCAACCGAGCCCACCTTCCTCTTTCTGCGTCGAGGCTGCTCGGGCAAGGAGAGCCGCAGCAAAGCCGTCGCCGCCCCGGAAAGGCCTTGCTCCGCCCTTGTGGCGCTTGCCTACGCGAGCCCCGCGGACGCCACCGGGGAGCCGCTCACCACCCGCTCCCTCTTCTCCTGCAGCCGTCCCCCACCTCCTTCTCTGTCGCCGGAGAAAGGCCGCCACCGGGGAGCCGCCGCCCACGAGAAGGACCGCCACCGTCTGCAGCCGCGCAAGGAGCCCGGAGCCTTCCCCTCCCGCGCCTGCGGCGCCTGCGCCCTGCTACTGCCGCCGCCGCGTGCTAGTGCAACAACCCTTGTGGCTAATTAAATCGGGCCCCCTCACTTTAGGTATATTTACGATTCTGGCCCTCAAATTTTGGTTAATTACAGTTTATATCCAGCGGTTTGATAAATTACAGTTTATACCCAGCAGTTTGATAAATTACAGTTTATGCCCATATGTGTTAGGAATTGCATAAGTTCCCGAAAAATATGTTAGCGAGTTTTAACCTCGGAAATTAGACGAGTTTAACTTAGGTTCCGTTATGCTATAAGTTTACGATCTTTTAACATATGGGCGAAATGGATAGTATCATGATAGGTTGAAAATTATAACTTAGCGGAAATGCCAAGTAGCGGCTTTTTGAGACCTTAGGTGAATGTGAGGAGCGGGATTAGACCTAGTTGGCTTTTACGTCATTATTGACGGTAATTATGTTGGACTCTAGGATTCGGTCCTAGAATGGGAGTCAAATGATCCTGCGTAGGTCATTTGTGTAGAAGTCTTAGACTTCTCGTGTTGAGTGGGTTTTTATGTTACCTTGTTGTGAACAGGTTGAGTACGCCTTCCCAAGGGAAGCGTGAGCGTTTTGTGAGATAGAGTTTGGGACGAGGTAAGTCTCCGGACTTACTTAGCTCGTATTTTCGGTATTAGCATTGATGGGTGTTTGGTGGTGCGTGTTTATGTTTTGCTATAACTATTAAACCGATAAATAGGACCACCGACTTATATGTATAATTTTGGCCCAAGTGTATGATAACGGGCGGTGACAATACTGCCTAGCCTTGCGGGGTCTAGGGGATTCTCGGCGACTTGCCTGGCGGGTTAGATGGACGGAGGCATCCGTGCCATTCCTTGCCGGAGGGGGAACCGAGGCGGGACCATTGGGGTCTCGTGTCACAACCGAAGCTGAATTAGAACGGGATATGACTTGATGATATAAAGATAAAGAAACGGACTTGTGTGATTTACATTATATGCTATGAGTGTGTTTGTGCCTTCACTGCTTTTCTAATGCGTAGAATATTAGCTAACGGTTTTAAACCGATTGTGTAGATGACTTGCAGGTTAGGAATGCCGCCGAGTGAGGCGGAGGAGTGGACAGCCGGGGTCTCCGTACATTATAGGACGGGGATGTTTTGAGTCTTTTCATGTCGTCTTTTATGGATATTATCGTTTGTTAGAATTCGGATTTATTTACGTTGTTTTGAGGACTCGGCTGAGTTTCCAAGTTGTAGTTTCGTACTTTTTGTTTCCGCATACATTAAAATGTATTTGAGTTTTCGACCTTTATTTGTGTCATGTTGGAAGGTCCGGTGAAATTGTTGTCAAGCTAAGGGTCGGGACCCATTGTGAGGTATCGCCCGTAGCGCCCCGAGTCCCGCGGATTTGGGGTGTTACACAACTCACCCTATTTGAACATCCTAGACCGTACAAGATCTCGTGGCTAAATAAGGAAGGAAAAACAATCATTGATAAGCAAGTCCACGTGGGCTTCCACCTAGGAAATTATGCGGACAACATCCTGTGCGATGTCGCCCCCATGGATACGTGCCATCTACTATTGGGTCGCCCTTGGCAGTACGACAGGGATGTAGAGCATAAAGGACGTACCAACCAATACCTCTTCAAGTTCCATGGGACTACCTTCTTACTTAAACCCATGAGCCCTGAGGAAATCAAGACACGGGTCAAGAGGAGACCACAGGACACTGATGCGGCCATCCCAACGCCAAAAATCAATGATGCAGGTGGGGAGGATTGCAGACCGTCCCGAGAAGCGTTCCACACTGATTTCCTCGATTCTGACACCAACCTTATGCTAATGAGCAAAAGTAACGAAGACCCCCACACCGTTGACCGTGAGTTACCCAAGAATATCCAGCAGGTCATGACTGACTTCCAGGACGTCTTCCCAGAGGAACTACCAACTGGGTTACCACCGATCCGAGGGATCGAACATCAGATTGATTTCATGCCCGGCGTAGCTCTGCCAAATCGTCCTGCATACCGAATGAACCCAAAAGAGACACATGAGGTTCAAACACAAATACAAGAATTGGTAGACAAGGGTTATGTCAGAGAAAGTTTAAGTCCATGTACGGTACCTGTTACTGGTACCTAAGAAAGATGGCAGCTGGAGGATGTGTGTCGACTGCAGGGCTATCAACAACATTACCGTCAAATACAGGCACCCTATACCACGACTTGATGACATGCTAGACGAATTGCATGGAGCTCATGTCTTCTCCAAAATAGACCTTCAAAGTGGATATCACCAGATTAAAATGAGAGAAGGGGACGAGTGAAAGACTGCTTTCAAGACTAAATTTGGTCTTTATGAAAGGTTGGTAATGCCTTTCGGACTAACCAACACGCCTAACACCTTCATGCGCCTTATGAACCACGTCCTTAGACCCTTTATAGGTAAATTTGTGGTAGTCTATTTTGATGATATACTTATCTATAGCCAGGACCTCAGGCAACACGAGCGGCACCTTAGGAACGTACTCCAGATCCTGCACAACCAGCACCTATATGCTAACCTTAAGAAATGCGAACTATGCACCGATAAAGTCACATTCTTAGGCTTCGTGGTGAGCTCACAAGGGTTACAAGTAGATAAGGACAAGATCAAGGCTATCCAAGATTGGCTCACCCCCAAATCAGCAACTTAGATCCGGAGCTTTCACGGGTTGGCCAGTTTCTATCGTAGATTCGTAAAGGATTTCAGCACGATAGCGGCCCCTTTGAACGAAATTACAAAGAAGAATAATGAATTCATTTGGGGAGAGAAGCAACAGATGGCCTTTGAAGAACTAAAGGCATAACTCACACAAGCACCTTTGTTGAGCCTACCTGACTCAACAAACCTTTTGAAGTCGAGTGTGATGCACCAGGAATAGGAATCGGAGGAGTACTCATGCAAGAAGGCAAACCAATTTCCTATTTTTCAGAAAAACTAAAAGGAGCCACCCTCAACTACTCCACATACGACAAGGAATTATATGCCCTTTTCAAGGTCCTTAAGATATGGCAACATTACTTAAGACCTAATGAGTTCATATTGCATACGGATCATGAATCCCTCAAACATTTCAGAAGTCAAGACAAGCTTGATAGACGTCACGGCAGTTGGATGGAATTCCTGGAAACTTTTTCATTTGTGATCAAATACAAGAAGGGCAAGGATAACGTGGTAGCTAACGCCCTATCCCGCAGATATACGTTATTGACTACTCTAGATTCCAGGATACTTGGGTTCGTATATATCAAGGAGCTATATTTAGATGATCAAGATTTTGAGGAAATCTTCTGGGAATGCAGAGACAATCGAATATCAGGAAAGTACTACATCTTGGATGGATTCCTTTTCAAAGAAGACAAGGTATGCATCCCCAACTGCTCTCTTAGATTATTGTTGACCGAAGAGGCACAAAGAGGAGGATTAATGGGACACTTTGGACGAGACAAAACACGTCATACACTGAAAGTCCACTTCTATTGGCCCCATATGCTCAAGAGATGTTGAACATCTAGTTAAGCGATGTTTAGAGTGCCTTAGAGCCAAATCTCGATTGCAACCACACGGACTTTATACGCCACTCCCTATCCCCGCAGCACCTTGGGAAGATATATCCATGGACTTTATCGTAGGATTACCTCTCACTAAGAAAGGGAGAGACTCTATTTTTGTGGTGGTTGATAGGTTTTCTAAGATGGCCCACTTTATTGCTTGTCACAAGACAGACGACGCTATTAACGTGGCAAACCTCTTTTTTCGGGAAGTAGTCAGGCTACATGGGATCCCAAAGACTATAGTAAGCGACAGGGACGTCAAATTTTTGAGCACATTTTGGAGAACTCTATGGAAGAAACTCGGTACCAAACTCCTTTTCTCCACGTCTAGTCATCCCCAAATAGATGGACGGACAGAAGTCACCAATCGCACGCTAACAACTGTCCTACGAACTATTATTCGTAAAAATATTCGAGCATGGGAAGATACCCTTCCACACGTGAAGTTTGCATATAACCGAACAGTCCATTCTTCGACACAACTCTCACCTTTTGAGTGTGTTTATGGCACTAATCCTTTAACCCCACTGGATCTAACGCCCTTTCCTATGAAGGAAAAAGAGAATTTTTACGCATGTCGATTTTATAAAAGAGTTGCATGAACGTACCAAGAGCCGCCTAATGCAAAAATCGGAATCAGTAGCTGCACGAGCAAACCATGGAAGACGTCGAATCATTTTTCAACCTGGAGACCTCGTATGGGTGCATCTCAAGAAGGAACGATTTCCATCACGAAGAAAGAACAAGCTAGATGCACGGGGAGATGGACCATTCAAGATCCTCAATCGGATTGGGGACAATGCATATCAACTAGACCTTCCCGGAGAATATGGAGTGAGTGCAACCTTCAACGTCGCAAATCTCAACCCTTTCCATTCTGGCGACAACATGATGGATTCGAGGTCGAATCCTTTTCAAGAAAGGGAGAATGATGCGGGAGCATCCCAACCAATACTTCCTTCCGGACCAATTACGAAAGCACAAGCCAAACGCATGGGTGAGCAACTAGGAAAGGAGATGCATCAACTAGAAAGTTGTTATATCAAGATAGAAGTACTCAAAGTATATTCAAGGATGGTTCTGCACGTGCAAACCCAAATCCCGGCCGATATTGATTCCACCACTGACGTTCTAGAGAGCACGTGAAGAGAGCTTGAAAGAAGACAGAAGTTGGGCTAATTTAAGGGATCAAATTAGGCCCAACGAGGGGTTAAATTAGACCCAACGAACTTATCAATTTTCAGCCATTTAAGACCATTTTAATTTGAGTTTTATTTTATTTTCATTTAAGTTTCTAGAAGGTCATTTATCTCTTAAAGATTTGATCTTATCCATTCAATAGTTGATCTTATCTCTTAAAGATTTGATCTTATCTTTTAGCTAGAAGATCTTATCTCGTAAAGATTCGATCTTATCGCTTTGCATTTTATTTCATTTCTTTATTCATTTTCGGGCTCAATCTTGGATCAAGCCCGCAGCCCATGTAAGCCAAAATGACGTCCTCCTCTTACCTATATAAGGCATCTGGAACGTGCACTTTGAACTCACCTTTGATTAATATACATTTGATACTTTTCAGTATTTCTCTCGTGTGATTCGAGAACCCCCGAATAGGTGTGACTCCTATTCAAACCTTTGTTTGGAGTATAGGAGAGTTGTCCTTCTTGGTGAGACTCTGAGAAAGGTTTCTCTTCCATCTTCAAACGACTTCGTATGCTTTTGGAGGTCCATCGCTTCTTCCTCAATTAGTGTGCGATTATAGCGGACGGGTTGAATTGCGACTAGGAGATCCGTCCAGTCTATCCATCTACGATCCACCCCAACCACAGGATCACTCGCTGTTGCCCATGTTTCTCCTCATCCTCACGTCTTTCATCTCTACCTCTCCTCCACGTTTTTGGTGTTGAAAGATCGGGAAACCCTAGCGGCTTATCCCCGCATCACATATATTCTTGGAATTACTAACGATATAAACATTACATAACTTTGGATTGGGATTTTCACCCCAATCCCTAGTATAGGACTACTCACTCATGTCGAGTGAGGATGCATACAACACAATCAAACATGCAATCAAAGAACCCATGGAATCGAGAGAGGGAGAGTGAGAGATGATTATCAAAGAACTAAAGGAAATTGATATGACCAAATAAAACATGGAAAGTAGCAATGGATCCAACTTGTACACAACTCAACTCTAGTCCAACTAGACACAATCTCTTACAACTCAGACAAAACTCGGACTAACTCGCCTAACTCGGACTCTAAACGAAGGAGACTTGGATTCGAAACTAAGCTAAAAGAGAGAATCGTGGAATGGAGAATTGATGTCTAATGAGTTGATATGAAATACATGTAGCTAAGCCTCTTTTTATAAGCTGAAAATAGAGGGAATTAGGCCCAGATAATGGTAAGAAGTGGCACGGATTGCCAACCTTAGCACAATGAATCTTGTAACCGTCATCACGTGGTGAGTTGGTTGCAACGGCATTGCTCTTCGATCGAGTCGACCCCTAAGTGACAATAATGACATTGAAAAGTAGGTCGGTGACATTGTTGTCTTCCTTGATCCAGTGGGCTGCCAAACTCGACTGCCACTTGAGTGACGTTTGACATGTCTTCCGCCTCGGCTTGACTTCCTCCTTCTTTGTGCAAGTGAAAAGGAGCCTTCAATAGGGTTGCAAAAGCAACTCAAACTTTTCGACTTGCATCTCCAAATGACGTATTATCATTCCTTCTTCTACTTTTATGCTCCAAAGATTCTCTTTGATTCTTCTTTCCTTGCTTCCAGCTTTGATGAAGAGGTGGTTGTTTTCTTGAGTCATGGATAGTCCATAATGCTCCATTTTAACCTTAAATCACCTAAGCACAAGAGACAAATGGGAGTAGACTTTCTTTGATGCAAACAAGCTCTAGAAAAGAAGTAAATGCCTAAACCCATGCATATCTACTAAAAACACATGAAAACAACACTATAAAAGATAGCATAAAAAACATGCTATCAAAATACCGCATACTTAGACTTTTACTTGTCTCCAAAGAAACTTCTAAACACAAAGTGAAAATAAGAAAGAAAAGAAAAGAAAATCATTTTGGAGCATGCTTATTTTTTTGGAACACTTTCAGTTTATTCGTTGTCATGGCAAGGCATTTTAGACAAGTATGAAAATAAAGATCATAAAAGTCAATAAATGAGAACGTACATATGCTAACTAACCAATAATAAAACTTATAGTCAAGAATCATAAGTTTCAAAACCCATTCATGCTACTTAGAGGTTTTATATGATGCTTGCATATGACTTGTATTGTGTTTCTATATGATGCAAAACATAGTTAAAGGCTCACAAATGTTTAAGTACACTAAGCATGATCGGGTCCTTTATAACTCATTTCTTCTTGGAGTTGGCTTAACAAATAAAAACCTTCATGCTTCTTTTTTGCATGATAATACATTCACTTGCATTCATACATTAACGTGTAAGTACTTTGTCTCATTGGTATAAAAACAAAATAAAATGAAAAACAAGCAACCATCATATTTTCCAAGTGACTTGCAAGTGGCATTATTGAACTTTTTGTGGTTTTTTCTTGCCTTTTCAATTTATATGCCTTTTGCCTTACGGGATAGTATTTTTCACTCAAGTGAGTGTCAACCATTGTAAGCTTCCCTAGGCCCAAGCAATTGAGAGCTCATAACCAATACACACTATCATGGACCTAAACAAGTGCTTACTTTAGCTCAACTTTTTTTTCATAAGATTCACTAAGTCATACATCAACCGATAGAATTCATAAGTGCTCAACTAAATTCATCAGTCATATAAATTTTATGTACTAACTAATAACATACTTCTAGTATGTTCAAGCTTATACAACTTATAATCAAATAAGTCCTCAAATTATTGTCATGGTCTTGAACATTATCTCATCATTATGATCATTTCCAATTTTATAAGAAAACACACAAATAAATTTCAATTTTTTGATTATTTTTTGGAATTTTAAACTTTTTCAAATGTTTTTGGATTTTCTAAATAATTTTCGGACACAAAAATGAAAAATAAACAAAGAAAATAAAATGCTAAAAATTAAACATGCAACACATATATACAAATGATTGGTGAGACATACATACCCCATACATAAACTTTCCATTGTCCTCAATTGCAAAAATAAAAGAAAGATGTAGGAAATGACACACAAAGATGCAAGATGTCTCTACGGGGCTTAGTTGAAGCCTAATATGACTCGGAAGAGACATCTTGGTTCTACATCTAGTCGATTCTGCATTTGATCGAGTAACTTCAACGGAAGATTACTCGATCAATCCGCTCGGTCTATGCAGACTTGTAAATCGTGTGTAGTATTCACTTTCTGCTCGATCGTTCTTTTTACTTCTTGATTCTATGAACAAACCTTTCCGTCCCTTCTCCCCATCATCTTTTGGCCCCTGGAAAGCAAGTTAATTTGAAAGAAAAGAGAAAGGAGAAAGGAAAAGAAAATTTACCTAAATGGACTGCCATCCTTTAAGCGCTCTTGTTTAAGGTCGTAGGTTCGAACAAATTTCTTTTTAGCCGGGATCTAGGCATATTGTTTTCTTCCAGCATCGATCCTTCCCATTAATCCTCCTAGTGACCCATTTCTTCAATAGTTCTCATGACTTCACTACAGGTATCTTCTTGGCGGCTTCAAAACTCGTCTTTTGTTTTCCCTAATTAGGAGGCTCTTCCTTCTTGAACATATCTAAGGCATATTGCTCTTAAAATTCTTCTTCACTTGAGCTATATTCAACAACACCAATCACTTTCAGTGTTGGTGATGAAAAATACTTGAAGTTGTTCTTCATTTGGTAACCAAGAACTTGCTCTCAATGTTGAAGATAAGAGAAGCATTCTTCACATCTATTTGAGTACCGGTTGTGGCTAAGAAAGTTCTCCCCAAAATTATAGGACATATTTCATCCTCTTTGACATCCAATACCACAAAATCGATTGGAAGATGAACTTTCCAATCCTTATTGGAACATCCTCTAGAATTTCATTGGGGGTGATTGAACTTCTATTCACCACATATAGAATCATCTTGACCGGCTTTGTTTCTCTAAGACTTAACTTTTTAGCAAGAGAGAGAGAGATCACACTTACACTTGCACTAAGATCACATAGTGCATCCACAAAATGAGGTCTACATTAACCATGAATTTTCCCGGATCTTGTTCCTTCTTCACCTTTATCACCTCATTTTGGTGATTGATGTGATATGTTGATTCACTCGTCATGGCCACTTCTTCAAGTTTATCCAAGCTCTTCTATTAGACAAAATCTCCTTTAACAACTTTCCATAAGATGGTATACTCTTTAGGGCTTTAACAAAAGGAATGTTTAAATGCAACTTACTCATCCATTCCAAGAATCTTTCAAATTTCTTGTCAAGCAATGCATTGGCCTTCTTTTGAGGAAAAGGAAGCGGAGGCTTGGGTGCGGCTGAAACTAGTCTTTTTGCTTGGACATCTTCCTTTCTACCTTCCTCTTCACTTGACTCTTCTTCTCGCATTTTCTCCTTTCCTTTGCTTGCCACAACCGGATTCATAGGAGATCTTGACTCTACTTGCCTTCCACTTCTTAGTGTTATTGCCTTGCAAGACTCCTCTTGGACCATGTTGCAACTCTCCCTCGGATTTGCCTCGGTATCCCCGGTAACCCTTTGTTTGACTTGCGTGAAGATGCTTGAGATGCTATTTGTTTCTCCATCATGTTTTGACGTTTATCTAGTGCCTCAACCTTCCCAAAGAGCTTCTCCGTCATTTGTTTCAGCTCAACCTCCCAACTTGGTCTATTTTCTTGTTGTCTCGGGAGAGGTACATATGTTTGTTGCTCCCTTTGGTACGATTGTTGTTGCTTTTGGTTGTTGTATTGTGATCTTCTTTCATAACCTCCATTGTTGGTATAACAAGCTTGTTCTTCCTTGCCTTCCAAACTCCTAAGATAAGACTCACAATTAGAAATGGTGTGATCAACATTATTACAATATTGACAAGAAATAGTCTTCGAAGAAGCAACTTTTCTTTTAGCTTCTAAGAGATTTTTCAATTCAACCACTTGTACTTGAAGGACATCCATCTTGGCATCTCATGTCAACTTTTCATTCACCTTGTAGAATTATCTTTGGCTTGAGTATCTCTCACAATTCTTTGTTTGTTTCTCAATGAACTCCCAAGCTTCATCAACATTCATCTCTACAAAAGTCTTACCGGATAAGAAATCTATCTTGTCCCTTGTTTTATTGTCTAGCCCCTTGTATAACAACTCTAGTAGCACTAACATTAGCTCTCCATGATGAGGGCACTCCAAGAGAAGGTCCTTGAATTTCTCTCATGTTTGGTGTAGACAATCACCCCCTTCTATATTAAAGCTTGCAAACTTTCTTCTCATCTTGGCCGTCCGGTTTGGGGGGAAATTTGTTTAAGTACTCCTTTGAAAACTCCTCTCATGTTGTGACACTTCCAGATGGTATAGCTTGATACCATTGCATGGCTTTAACCATAAGAGAGAAAGAAAACAATCTTAGTTTAAGCTCGGATTGTTCAATACCTCTAACTCTTAAGGTTTCGAGCAACTCGTTGAAGGTTGAGAGATGTAGATGTGTGTTTACTCCTGGTCCTCCACCAAACCGATTTTGCATGATCATTTGGATCATGGATGACTTGAGCTCAAAGCTTTGAGGAACATTGTTCCAAAAAACTACTCTTGGTGGTGTAATATGTTTGTCCGGGTCCATTCTCTCCCTTAGAGTCCTAGGTGCATAGACTCGCTCTCGGCCATGTGCTCTTCTAAACACTTCTCTATACATCGCTTTTTGGTGCATGGTATCCCTTGATTCTTGTTCAATTAATTGAGCTTCAATCTCCTCTATTCTTTGCCTTTGTTGAGCATCTCGCTCCCTAGCTCTTGCCCTCTCTTCTTATTGATCCATGGCTAATTTCTTTTCTTTCCTTAACTTGGCAAGCATTCTAAAAAAGAAGCAAGTGTTGTAAAAGAAACCAAAAAGATGTGATAAAGTGATCGACTTAGAGACACTTCAAGAGTGATTGGTTAAGTGAGCTATGTCGAGTTCCCTTGGTAATTACAATCGAGTTACCCTGTCAAATTCAACTGAGTCAAATTGTTGTACCTTCTGACTTGATCGAGTCGGAAACAAAGGAATGTAAAAAGTGTAAACAAGTATGAGAAACGACCAGGGGTTGGGGACTAATTCTTCCAATCCTTTCTAATACAATATGCATACACATTATAATGCCATAGAGTGAGAACTATTTGCCCAAGTGCTCAAATAAATGATGATTAAACGGTTGTATGCATGGATACGGTATGCAAATCTAAGCATGCTAGTCAATCCAACATAGTACCTCACATGGTGTTTGCTTATTCGTAAAAATGCTAGTCAACTACGGTCACAAACTAGTGAGCAATACAAGATAATTGAGCTTCACATGGTGTTTGCTATTGGCTTTCATAAATCATAAGGATCTAGAGTGGATTTACACTTCACAAATTAACAATCAACTATTCCTCACATGGTGTTTGCTATTAGAATAATTGAAGTACTAATCCTAGCAACATAGGCGTCTACAAATACATCACTAGAATATGAAATTACTTATGAGTCTCATTCATACTAGGCGGCCAATTATGAACACAAAAGGTCATGCTTAAGAACTAAAAAAGTGCATTAAGGAACAACCTAAGCTAATCTTAGCATCCGACTTTGATATTAGCCTAAACATGAATCCTAGTGTTCTAATCGGTTTTTATCTTCTTATATGCTCGCTATCATGCTTTGATACCCACATATATTCTCGGAATTATAACGATATAAACATTACATAGCTTTGGATTGGGATTTTCACCCTAATTCCTTGTATAAGACTACTCACTCATGTCGAGTGAGGATGCAAACAACACAATCAAACATGCAATCAAAGAACCCATATAATCGAGAAAGAGAGAGAGAGAGAGAGAGAGAGGGAGATGATTATCAAAGAACTAAAGGGAATCGATATTACCCAACAAAGTATGGAAATTAGCAATGGATCCAACTTCTACAAGACTCAACTCGACAACAACTCGGCACAATCTCTTACAACTCGGACAAAACTTGGACTATCTTGGCTAACTCGGACGCTGATAACATGATTTATCGACCTAGTTTAGTCATGCATTTAGGTAGATTTCCCCTTTTCGCATTCATGTTTTAGCCTTAGTTTGTTCCATTTATGCTTGTTTAGTTCCACTTTACAAGAATAGATGTCTACACACACTATTTGTGGCTTTGTAGGTAATTTGGCGCATTTCGGAGCTAAAACGACGTATTTGAGGATCAAGCCTCGAAGTGGATGCATTGGAGCAAGCATACATGCAAGGGAAAGGGCTAGGAATCAAGCTAAAGGCATGAAAAACGACTAAAGAAGCATCTTGGGCGAGATCACAACCAGATTCATTCATCTCGGGCCGTTATCCAAGTTTTTGTTGTGCAATCTCGGTCGACATCTCGGCCAAGATCCTCACAGCACAGAACGAGATTTTCCAGACGCTGAAGAAATTGAAGTCAAATCCAAAATCTCGGACCCGACCGGAACCAATCTCGACCGAGATCAGTATTATCTCGGCCGAGATCAGTGTAATCTCGGCCGAGATAAGTGTAGTTTAGATTGAGATTTCTTCCCTAAGCGTCATATTTTGTTTACGGGATTTTTCCTTTCGACCCAACGTCTTTTAGCTAGGATTTGTGTATAAAAGGAAGCTTTGGGTTCATCCCAGAGGGTGTTCGGTGTTCGATTGTGTAAGGTGTAGCCTAGAGTTTACCCTAGAGGGGGGAGCCGTCTCCTACCTTGCCGTCTTCATCATTCTTCTTAGTTTAGATTAGTTTAGATTAAAAATTCGCACTTTCGCATTCAGATTTGTTCGGAAACATTGGATTCGAGATTTAATACGATTGCAAGATTTCATTCATTCAAAGTTGAGTTCTTTATGTCCCTTTCATGTTTTATTTGTTTTCTTAGTTGTAGATTTTGATATGATTGTTATTGGCTAGAACTTTGTAGTTCCAAGGTAGATAGAGATTTGTCTATGGCTTGGATTATGATGGATTAGGTTGTATTTTAGTGTTTAGAATTGCTTGAAATCCTAATGGTTGGTTGGGACATTAATCTAGGTTAGAACCTTCTAAACTAGTAACTTGAGTTGGAATTGAGACCTACCTGGTGATATTCCTCTTGGATACATAGGTAGATTGACCATAGGTAATAGAGGTGAAAACCTCGATTGGATTGAATGTGCCTGATTGCTTTCTAAGTTAGATAATTTCTGAGACTTACCCGTGAAGGGTTATTTGATCCTTAGTTAGATAATCCGGTTTGTAGTAAAATTTTCACCCTCTTTACCTTGAGACTTAACCGGTAATAGGTAGTTAGGATTGGAACTAGATGATCTTGAGGCTTACCCGGTAATATATCATTAGCGTAGAAATGTTCATTCCCTGTTGCTTTTCTTACCATTGCCTTACAATTTATCCTGAGTCCATATGTCATGAAAAATGATCTTAAATCATTGGAATCCATTTTCTTCCCTTTAATTTGATTATCTTTTATTTCGCTTTGTTTTATAAAACTATTTTCGATCGAAGGTGACATTCAATTGCGAACAACCAAAATCGCAAAAAACATTTGATTTATTTCCCTTATCTTTTCCAACCTTTTTCTTAGTCTAGATTCACTCTATCTTTAATCATTGTTGCAGATTTAACCTCTCAGTCTTTGTGTTCGACCCTGGAATACTTGTCCTACTTCGTATGATTCATACACTGTGGTTTTGTTGCTATTTGGGGGAATTATTTACAGGTTATAAATTTAAGACTATCCCTCTCTTGTTTTGTTAACCTTTGAGTCTCTGTCACTATTGACACGGATTCTAGGGGTGCAAAACCAGTGAACAAATGCTAAACTATGGAGACTCGGCTATGAAACTAAACTAAGAAAGAGAATTGTGAAGTGGAAAATTGGTGTCTAATGAATTGATATCAAATACATGCACCTACACCTCTTTTTATAGACTGAAAATAGAGGAACTTAGGCACGGTTCATGGCAAGAAAATGGAACAGATTGCCAACCTCAACACAACGAATCTTGTAATCGTCATCACGTGGCAAGTTTGTTGCAAGGGCATTGCTCTTCGATCTAGTCAACCCCTAAATGACTCGATTGATGTTGAAAAGTAAGTCGGTGACACTGTTGTCTTCCTTGATCGAGTGGGCTGCCAAACTCAACTACCACTTGAGCGACACTTGACATGTCTTCCACCTTGGCTTGACCTCCTTTTTTCGGGAGAGCCTAGGTCTTAAGGCCCAAGTCGATTCCTCCTTTTTTGTGCGAGTGAAGGGGAGCCTTCAATAGGGTTGCACAGACAACTCGGTCTTAGGGACTTGCATCTCCAAATGATCTTTTTCCATTCCGTCTTCTACTTTTATCCTCCGGAGCTTCTCTTTGATTCTTCTTTCCTTGCTTCTAGCTTTGATGAAGAGGTGTTTGTTTTCTTAAGTCGTTGATAGTCCATTTATGTTCCATTTTGACCTAAAATCACCTAAGCACAAGAGATAAATGAGAGTAGACATTATTTGATGCAAATAAGCTCTAGAAAAGAAGTAAATGCCTAAACCCATGCATATCTACTAAAAAGACATGAAAACAACACTATAAATATTACATAAAAACATGCTATCATTGGACACATACGGGTTCCAATCTTCCATATTCCTATTTATTTTCACTAAAATTATAATAAGTTATCCCCTTCTAGTTTGATTAATACTTTCTTTATAGGATCACAAGTTTTGTTTAGTCATGTTTAACTTCATTTGACCCTATTTGAAAATTAGAAGATGAAACTATTTGGATGGAGAAGAGAATGAAGTTCAATTATGTAGTTATGTGCGAAATAATATTATATTTGGATTTATCCTTTTTTTTGATAAAAAAACCTTCTTCATTCACCAGGATCATCATCTTTAATCACAATAAATAGAGCCGAAGGTAACGATAAATCTAAATCGAATAAAAGTTATAGTGGGGCAGAACCTAGCAAGCGAGTAAGAAACATTATTTACTTCCCTCCTAAAAACACTATTTGCACTCCTGAAAGCTCACCGCAAGGCTTCGAAGCCAAACAAATTATTTCCAACGGGACCACGGCAGCAGACCTTCGAAGAAACCTTGGAGATAATAGACAAAGAATCATACACACAGAAGATATTGTTCCAGCCATTCTCCCATTCTATCTCAAGAGCGCAACACATAACATCTCCTTAAGTTTCTCCACCGACTAAGATTCGTCCAAACACCGAGAACGAACAACAATCACCTTACTGATGGCATTACGGGATATTAATATGACATCACACCTTCCAGAAGCATCAATCGACGCGTCACAGTTGAATTTAATGAATCCACTCGGCAACCTAACCCAACCAAAGGTGTTCAAACTCTGCGTACCAACCAAATAAATTCACCATTGAAGTGTTGGACTAGATCCTGAACTTTTTGCCGAACTGTAGGCCTAGAAGTAAGAAGTCCCTCGAATATACACTTATTTGTGCCTGCCAGATACACCATAGAGTCGAAATCCAACATTTCAAGTCAAGAGCCGAACAAGACTCTACCAACACCTCAAATTACTCTTTGACCAAGCAGCTGTCAAACCATATCTCTTAACACTGCCCGTCACACATTTGCAATATGTGGACATTAAAACAAGGCATGCATCTACGATTCGACCATGCCACATGCATCGCACCAGGGTCCGACACCTCTATACGCCTTCTCAATACCTCTTTATAAGGTATAGACTTCATGTATTCCCGTCATGCTAGATCATTCACCACCGGGAAGATCTTAACCATGAGTAGAAGAGAAAGAACTAGTCTTACCCGCCTTCATCTCTCTTTCCGTCATGGTCAGGTGGTACTCCGAGTGCACAAATTACAATCTATTTTTGGAGTGGAACCAATACACCTCCTCCACAGCATTCCTACTAGTGAGAGGGATTCTAAGAACCAAGTCCCCATCACTGCCATCCAAAAGATACCTCACCAGATCCTCTCTCCATTTCCCCGTCACCCAGTCAATAAGCTCAATAACTTTTAAATCCACAAGAGCATTCACTGGCTTTAAGAAGTGTTTAAACCTAGACGGACGAGGGAGACATTGATCATGCTAGACCGATAGGGAACAACCACCACCAACTTTCTAGGATAAGCACTTATGGAAAAGTGACGTGCCCCAAGTGTAAGATGCAAGATATGCAAACATATGCAATAATTTGTCACAAAAGCATGCATAACACTCAAGGGTTACACATAAAACTGCAAGTAAACGGTCGTGTCAATATTGATATATGACTAGCATGTCAAATTCATCTCCCAAAGGACCATGTTATCTCAATCTTATTCTAAGAAGCCAACTAAAAAAATACAAGTGTACAAAAGAAAGTAAAAATGGATCAATTGATCACACAAAATTCAAGGGAATTGATCAACATGGATCAAGTGCCAAGTACTCTTCAATCGAGTAACAAGCACAAATCGATGGAGTGAGTGAACATAGAACACAATGTCGATCGAGCAACAAGAATCTAAAAACTCAAACTCAAATTCGATTATGGGAAACAATTAGGGGTTGAGGCTAGTTCCTCCAAACCCTTACTAAGCCACATAGAAATACATGTTATGCGATTATAGGATATGAGAACTTAATCGGACATGTAAAAAAGTGAATGCTACGAAACAAACGTAACATGATTAGGCATGTGATTAATGTAAGGATGAGTCATCCAAACAACAAGTGTCACATGATGTTTACTATTCACAAGTTGTAAGGCAACTATAAGTCACTACTCTAGCTACCTACACGTACTCTAGCATGATAGGCATCTAAACAATCATCACTATCAATGGAATTACTTATCGGTCTCATCCATGATAGTTAGACATAAGAAAACATAAAATAATGCTTGAAACTAAACAATGCACATACAAAGGAACAATTTAGACATGAATCTAGCATCCGACATTCATATTAGAACAAGCATCGATAAAACATTAAAAAACGGATAAGTCTCTCTTATATGCTCACTAACATGCATCGATACTCATTTAATTCCTAAGGCATAACACCAATTCAAGTGGACATAGCTTGGATTTGGAGTTTTCACCCCAAATCCCTATTAAGGAACTACTCACACATGTAGGATCGTGAAATCAAAAGTCATGCATCCAAAAGTTAAAGCCATAATATGAAAGTAGACAAGAAATGAGGAATATGAGCAAAATAATCGAGTGAATCAAAGTTACCAAACAAAAGTTATGAGGATAACAAGGTAGCAAATGGATCAAAATCTACAATTCTTCAAGAACTTCCATGAACACCAGGAACAATATCCAAAATCGGCCAATGAGAAAGAGAGAACGCTCTTTGGAGGTGTATGACCTTACAAAGTGGAAACTTTGTAGCCCAATCCGGAGACAATAAGGCCATGTCGAGTCTCTCTAGAGTAAGATTGGCTTCGTTTTCGCCATTATCCCATGTGAAATGAGGTCCCTCATAGTGAATATCTCTAGAAGTTGACACTGCACAAGATTATCCCGAAACATCCTCATCAACCATGAATACGGAGCCTGACCCCCGTGCTTGTCCGCAACAGACAAGACCCGATTGAAGTCTCCCATGAGAACCCACAATTCAAAAACATCCTCTCTAATACTTTTTATTAGCTTGAAAGTATGTCATTTATGTTGTGTTCGGGCCAACCATAAAGTCCATTAAACCACCAATCACTCATAGTGGCATCAATATGGTGTTGAGCATAAGATTGCACACGAACCTCAGCCGTTTCATTCCACATAAGACACATACCTCCGAATATGTTCACACTATCAACGACAAAACAACTATCAAACCGAAGCCTTCTCCATATGACTTTCATCCTCCGTCCAGTTCTATTTGTCTTATTTAAGAAGAGCAAATCGGGTTTCCTTTCCCTAACTAGTGTAACTAGTTTAGCATCTTCCGGACCTTTGTCCAATTCCCGATAGTTGAAGCATATGGTATTCATTGTTCCCCGCAAGAGAGACCTCATGTCCCTCCTACAGATCCTTGTCTAGGTGTCAATGCGAAAATGTAAGGAATGTTGCTTTGAAACAAGAAAAACTCTTTTTTATAAGCGAGATATTTGACCTTTTTGAAATTTATATTTTGAATTTTATTTGTACGGAGTTTTTATACTCAATTGCTTTCGGTTGGGTCTTTGACTAGTAAAATCCTTCATTTATCAAACTTTTTCATGATCGATAAAGAAGTTTGTTTGTTATATTGCACAAGCATCGAAGAACAAAACAATCCACATTATGGGTCAACCACTCTCACCATAAAATGATTTCAGAGTGAAAATACGTCTAATATTGTGGAAATGTTGAAACAAACAAAAAAAATCCTTAAAAATGAAGCCTTTTAAAAGTATAAATTACAAATGATGTAGGAGCATGTGAGAGCTTAACTTCACCACCCCGACAGATGAGACCAACAAAGTGCATGATCATGTGGAGAGCTAGGAGGAGGTATATACATAGATTCAGGAGATTGATCAAGTTGCATGGATCCCGACTTGTACCTCATGACACACATGCATGAAGACAAGGACTTAGAGGCATGATCACATGCACTAGATGCAAGGAACGAGTAGAGCTCTTTATGCATAAGAGGAAGCATCTGCACGCACCACCATGCATATTTAGAAGCAAGATAATGAGGAGACGATTATCTCGAGAGGAAGAACAAGCTTATGAGGATATTTCTACACGAAGAGGAGCTAGGAGGCCGTACCTAACTAAAGAAGGAGAAGGCCAAGATCACACAATAGCTGGCCGAGATCTTAACGAGTTTGTCCGAGATCACGTCCAAAGCATGGAAGACATGGATCAAGATTCGTCCAACCCATATCCACGTGATGATGGACGAGATTGGAGAGATGTGTTGGAAGAAAGCTTGAATAAAGAAGCTTGTGAAAAAAGAAGGTTTTGGGCTAATTTAAGTGGATAAATTAGGCTCAATTAGCTATTTTATTTTCAGCCCATATTTGGACTTATTTTGATGGGCTTGCATTTATATTGTTTTAGTTATTTTTGTCTGATTAGAATAATTAGTTAAGATCTAGATATGATCATATATTTAGGATATGATCTTATCTTATCTTTTAGTTAGTTTGGGCTCGATATTAGATTTGACCTATAGATTAGATTCTATCTTGTTGTAAACCTAGTTGGACGTCCCATAGCCTATATAAGACTCAAGACTCCACATTTTTCAGGCAGCCAATTCAATAAACACAATTTCGAATACTTTTCAGTATTTACTTTCTCGTGGAATCGAGAACGTATAGGTGGAATCCTATTCAAACATAAACGGGTGGAATCGCATTCAAAACCTAGTTTGGATCTTTTAGATTTATTTACTTCTTGGTGGATTTCCAAGATTGATATCTCTTTGTTATTCAGGCGACTTCTTGTGCTTTGGGAACTATCGTCTTTCCCTTATTGTGAGATTATAGAGGAAGAGCTTCTTCAATCATTCCGTGTTGTGTGTTAGGGTCTTAGTTTCCCTAGTATGCTCACGGTTGCTTCAAGGGTTCAACCAGATCTATCCAGCTACGATCTAAATACATACCTGGATCAATCATCCATCAAAGACCACATTTCATCTCCATCTTCACGTCTTTTTCACCTTTCTTGCATTCGAACCTTTGGTGTTGAAAGATCAGGCAACCTCACGGCTAACCCCGTATCAAATTGGTATCACAGCTAAGGTTCATCAACACCACCCCACGTCATCTACAAAAAAAAAATCAGAGCTTTCAAGATCCGTCAAGAATGTTCTACACAAAAAGTGTCACCGGAGTAGGAACCGTAACGGTTAGTTTACTATTCTCGTTATCTTACTGCTTTTCATTTCAAAATTCAATTTCTTGAAAAAGATTATTTCTGGCCTGTTTTATCTCCCCATATCTCAACCAAAGATTCAATCTTTTTCTCGTTCTTGAAACCACCACCACCTCGATTCACTTCGTGCAAACCTATTCGGGCCGAAATTGCGGTAAAACCACCTGAGAACGATCTTTTTGGCCACGGTACACTCTTGAATCAACACCACCACACACCACCACAGTCCTCCATCACCACCACCACTTCGTACCATCTCCTCCACCACCACCACAAAATAGCCGCCATCCACCACCTGAGATCGTAGCAACCCTAACCGAGATCTCTCGGTTTCGGCTTGCATCATCGGTTTCCACTTCGAATTACCACTCCGCCACCCTTTTCCACCACACAACCGCCACCGGTCCGCCCCTGCTGGACCACCACCGAACCACCACCAGCACTAGTGTTGAGTGCCGGCCCCTTGCCACGTATAAACCCTATTAGGGTTTCGGTAAAAAAATTTTATAAAAAAGAAGAAATGAAAGGGAGCCGTCTTTGTTCATATTATCTATATTCCCGATTGGTTCATATTTTCCCTTTTGTTTATGTCCTATTGTGTTCCACCTTTCCTTGGGGTTCCCTACATGGCACTGTTCATATCCTTTGTCCCTTTGAACCCTACATCCTTTTATTCTCATGTTACACTTGTCTGTATTCAAAATAATTGGTTTTAGTTGAGAATTTGCAGGTGAGTCTAGTTTTCTTTGATATGTCTACTTCAGGAAGGGAAAACGAGAACAAGGTAGCAGACGCACCTAGAGTTGTGGACGTCGAATCCATGCTTGCAAGAACTATGGATATGATTGATGCATTGGAGACACGGTTCGATGAGACAAACGCCACCACGGCAAAATCAGCCCCCTCCACCACCAAGGCAACAATTTCTAACTCGAGCTAATCCAGGAGTCATGCAACCTAGAAGGTTCATACGGAGAGAGTTGGATTTCAAGGAAAGAGAGGACGAAAATCTCGTGCTAGAAACTGAAGTCTACTCCAAGGCAAAAGTGAAAATACCACCATTTGAAGGGAAGTGTTATGCTGATGTGTACCTTATTTGGGAGGCAAAAGTTGAGCAGATATGGAGTTGTAATAACGTTTCAGAACTTAAGAAGGTATAATATGCTACACTTGAGTTTACTGGCTTTGCTTTAATGTGGTGGAATAACTTGTTAAAGGAGAGAAGACGAGTTCTGGATACAGACATCACTACGTGGGATCAGATGAAGATTATCATGAGAGCCCGATTCGTTCCACCCTATCATAGGAGAGATCTGCGTCAACCGTTAGAGAACCTGAAACAAGGTTCTATGAGTGTAGAGGAGGTTTATGCAGCCATGGAAATGGCTATAGTTCGAGCTGATGTGCAAGAAGATGAAGAAGCAACTATGGCTGGATACCTCAGGATCTTGCACCCGTACTTCGCACACGAGATAGAGTTGTGTGCATATTCTAACTTGACAGATCTACTACATCTCGCTGTGAGAGTTGAGAAGAAGTTGAAGATACGCATCCAAGACCAACGAGCCCCTCAAGCGTGGAGAGGAGGTTCAATTCTAGTCGAGATATCGACCGAGATCAGAGCAGCAATGGCCGAGATTTGGGAAGCAGCAGCCGAGACACCATTGGTTCTATGAGTTTTGGAGCTGCACCGACAAAGAGCAAGACTCCTACCTCGACATCTCAGGCAAATGATCCTAACTCTACTAGAGCTACCTGCTTCAAATGTCAAGGAAGAGGACATATGGCTCGGGAATGTCCTAACAAGAGGACATTAAGCATCAATGACAAGGGATACTATGAGTCAGATTCTGACCCGGAGGAAATGGAAGAGGAGAAGCCGACTCTTATAGCTGAAAAAGAGGTTGAAGAGGGCTATCATGAGCTCTCATTGCTGAGGGATTATGTCTCCATACTAGTAAGATCGTTCCTGACTCTCACCTTGTCATAAGTACTTCAGATGAGATTGTTGTTGCTGAGCATGATCTAGATATACCTGTTGAGATTTCTAGTCATGATCTAGAGATATTTGAGTACTTATATGTAGTATTTCTGCTGAGAGTTCACCTCCATCTATGAGTTCTAAGGATGCCACTTCCCATTATGAGTGCTGAATTTGTTGAGCATACGGCTGAATTAGTCACCTATGAGACGGTTATGGAAGTTACAGGGAGGGCCGAGATTTCTACTACATCTCATGGCATGCAAGGAGCCGAAGATGCATGTTATATTTGTCCTCACCCCTTAACTGATGAGTTGTTTGTTAGCTTTGTCATTAGAAGAGCTTTGAGCATTCTACCTTTTATGAATGAAGACAATCAACGAGAGAATTTGTTCCATACGCGTTGCTTGGTCCAGGAAAGAGTGTAATATGATCATTGATAGTGGAAGCTGCAGCAACTTGGTGAGCAATGAAGTTGTTGATAAATTGCAGCTAAGTACCGTTCAACACCCATGTCCTTACAAGATGGGATGAATGAACGATTGTGGACAAATCAGGATCAATAGACAGGCCCACATCACGTTCAAAATTGGAACGTATGAGGATACAATGCTATGTGACATAGCACCCATGCACGCATGTCACATTCTACTTGGGCGAACTTGGGAGTATGATCGGGATGTCACACATAAAGGGAAGACAAATCGCTATTGTTTTACCTTTCAGGGAAAGGATTCCATACTCAAGCCCATGACACCCACGGAAGTCACTAAGTACTATGAGAAGAAGAAGAGCAAAGAGGAAGATGCTAAGAAGAAAACCTTGATGATCCGGAATGTAGGAAATACGGAACCACCACGTGTTTACCCATTCTTAGGTCCTGTTTTCAGCTATATTTGCAAGGAGTTCTTATCCTCTATGTTTGAGATTGATATGATGGAGAGTCTCATTGACTCCCTCAAGAACATAAACGGATGAATAGCAGTTCACAATTGGAGATATCTGGCTACTTTATATCCTTCTTTGAGTATTGTTACTCTCTTTGAGGATCTTCACTTAAAGATAACTGTGCAGGTTGATCTATTAAACCTCATTCCCACAACCTACGTGCATAATATCTGTCACAGGGGAATGTTATCATCTCTTTGAGATAAGACATTGAGGTTATTCAGTGCTAGCTTCACACCTTATCTGAATGGAAGTTGGGTTTTGTCACTTCGTGTTGGTACCTTACATAAGGATAGACCAATCGAGCAGGAGTTGCCAATCCAGAGAGAGATAGTGTCACGGTAGGGATCAAATCTTTGCATTCCAGATAAAGAAGTGATGTAGAAAGAAATGCATGAGGAGGACGACCCCACTGATCCAACTAAGCCAGAAATGTCATTGCAGCAGGGATCAAGTCCAGACTTCTTGGATTCGAGGTCGAATCCTTTTAATGAAAGGGAGGATGATGCAGGAGCATCTGAGAGCTTAACTTCACCACTCCGGCTGACGAGAACAACAAAGCGCATGATCATGTGGAGAGCTAGGAGGAGGTATATGCATAGACTCAGGAGATGGATCAAGTTGCATGGATCCTGACTTGTACCTCATGACAAACATGCATGGAGACAGGGACTCAGAGGCATGATCACATGCTCTAGATGCAAGGAATGTGTGACACCCCTATTCTTTCAGACCGAGATCGGACCATAGCCGAGATTGGCTTTGGGCCGAGAGTGGCCTTTCCGCACCCGCGGGCATGACCGCCGCCCCTGCGGGTTCCCGCCCCTGCGGCTCAAGGAACCGCCCCTGCGGTTTCCGGCGGCTGCAGCCGGTTATGTTGACCCTTTGACTTGTGCTTTCCCCTTTCCTTTGCCTTCTCCCTTAAGCTTTCCCTTAGCTGCTTGAGCAAGGGTTTCACTCTGTTCTTTAGCCTCCCACGATCTTTTGCTTTCCCTTTGCTCTCTTTGATCTTGTTCTTGGTTCCTTGAGTTTGGAAGGAAGTTGTGTGGCTTTGGTACTTGTTGTTGTGTATGTGGATGGTATGCTGAGCTGGGAAGCCATCCTTGATGTGTGTTGATATCTCCTGCAGCCTAGGACCACAGTGGTGGTGAGTGATCTTTTCTTTCTCTTCTTCCTTTCTTGTTCTTCTTCTTCCTTAGCTTAGGATTAGATGATTGAATGTAGGATTGATGTTTGTATGTGTATGTTGTGGCATGTGTATGAATCTGGAAGAGAGTAGACGTGATTTTATCACGTGAAGAGCTAAAGAGAAGCCGTGAGGTTTCATTCTGCACTGTCGCCGCCCCGCGGCCAAAAGTCACCGCCCCTGCGGAAGACGTGCCGCAGCGCCCGCGCCGTGCCAGCGCCGTGCCTGCGTTGCCAGCGACCATTGTCACCGCCCCCGCGGTTGAGTACCACCGCGCCTGCGGTTTCCTACATTCCGCCCCTACGTCCTCCGTTCACGCAGGTGCGTCTTCTCCCGGGACTACCTATAGTTAGGTAGTTCCTTTCCTTTCTAGTATGAGGGAACTAGTACCATGCTAGGTATCGGTTTATGATGAGTATGATATAGATATGCCGGTTACGACCTTAAGGTTACAAGTTGGATATGATCCCTTATGGATCCCTTGGGTCTAGGTGTGACCGTTTGTGTGATAGGGTTGTGATATATATATATGTCTGTCTTGTATAGGTTGTGTTGTCCTCCAGTTAGAGTAGACGTTTCTGAGAGTGGATCGTACTTGAGTTACTTATGAGATCGAGGTAAGTCCATAGGACTTACTTAGCTACTATCCTTATATTGGATGTATGCTTGAGTGGTGTTTATTATATGCTTTATAGCATGCTTATGATAGTCACCGACCTATATTATATTGACCGTCCATTGTAGTGGCCGTGATAACCTTTCCCTTTCATCCCGTAGTGGAGTCTAGGAGGTTCTCTGTAGTCAGGCCAAATCTGGTATAAAAGAAGGCCCCTCACCACTCCCACAGGGTACACGGGAGGTTTGCTGATACTACTCCAGCTGGTTAGAGTACTCATAGGCGGGGATTATATTCCTCGTGTCACCTATCTTCATATATATCTATTTATACGATTAAGTGATTCAACTTATTAAAGATAATAAACTAGGTAAATGTTTGATATCATGCTGAAGTGTTTATCATTTCTGATGTGTGTTTGTGCTTTAGCATCTTCTTATATATGTGTATAGTTAGCTAACGGTTTCATACTGTGTTGTAGATCCCTCGCAGGTTAGGAGAACTGCGGAGTGATCCAAAGAGGGTGATCTGTTGAGGGCTCCGTACACTGGGCGACATCGTGGGATTTTGGGTTATCCATATTGTACGGATTTCTGTTTTGATTGTACTCAGCAGTACTGTATAAACCTTTTGATACTTTTATAACATTTTCATGTTTTATATTTAATCTGTTGGTGCCTTGTTGTAAGATTCAGTGAGGTTGTTGTCAGGATAGGGCCATGATCCATTGTGAGATCCTAGCCTAGTAGCACTTCGAGTCCTACGGATTTGGGGTGTTACAGAATGAGTAGAGCTCCTTCTGCATAAGAGGAAGTATATGCATGCACCACCATGCATATTTGGAAGCAAGATAAAGAGGAGACGATAATCTCGAGAGGAAGGACAAGCTTATCAGGAGATTGATACACGAAGAGGAGCTAGAGGTCCGTACCTAACTAAGGAAGGAGAAGGCCGAGATCATACACTAGCCGGCCAAGATCTCAACGAGTGTGTCCGAGATCAAGTCCAAAGCATGGAAGACATGGATCGAGATTCGTCCAACCCATATCCACGTGATGATGGACGAGATTGGAGAGATGTGTTGGAAGAAAGCTTGAATAAAGAAGCTTGTGAAGAAAGAAAGTTTTGGGCTAATTTAAGTGGGTAAATTAGGACCAGTTGACTATTTTATTTTCAGCCCATATTTGGACTTATTTTTGAAGGGCTTGCTTTTATTTTGTTTTAATTATTTTTGTCTGATTAGAATAATTAGTTAAGATCTAGATATGATCATATCTTTAGAATCGGATATTATCTTATCTTTTAGTTAGTTTGAGCTCGATATTAGATTTGGCCCATTGATTAGATTTTATCTTGTTGTACCTATTTGGACGTCCCATAGCCTATATAAGGCTCAAGAATCCACGTTTTTCAGGCAGCCAATTCCATAAACACAATTTCGAATACTTTTCAATATTTACTTCTCTCGTGGGATCGAGAACGAATAGGTGGAATCCTATTCAAACCTGAACGGGTGGAATCGTGTTCAAAACCTAGTTTGGATCGTTTAGAGTCATTCCTTCTTGGTGGATTTCCAAGATTGATATATCTTTGCTATTTAGGCGACTTCTTGTGCTTTGGGAACTATCGTCTTTCCCTTTGTGTGAGATTATAGCGGAAGAGACTCTTCTATCATTCCGTGTTGTGTGTTAGGGCCTTAGTTTCCCTAGTATGCTTACGGTTGCTTCAAGGGTTCAACCAGATCTATCCAGCTATGATCCAACTACATCACCGGATCAATCATCCATCAAAGACCACATTTCATCTTCATCTTCACGTCTTTTTCACCTTTCTTGCATTCGAAGCTATGGTGTTGAAAGATAGGACAACCTCACGGCTAACCTCGTATCAACAGAGTTGTTAAAAATAGAATAGTTTCCAAATACGTTTTGAAAGAAAATCTTGTAAAAGGAAAATAATATTTTGCGCTAGGTGAGGAAATGGGGTAGGAGGATAAGAAAAATAAAAAGACTAGGGAAAAACTTGGTTAAAATAAAGAAATAAAATCAACAATTTATCTTTAATCTTATATTTAAAGAGAAAAAAATATTAAAGGTGTATAATTTATTCTCATGATATTGTACTTACCATTTGTATTTTTAAAAACTCGTTCCTCTATTTTCATACGACTCTTCACATTCTATCATTGTTTTAAACGAATTATTTAAGTTATTGTACCTCAGTATATACATTACACCTTCAACTTTTATTTATTTTTGATATGTCTGATTTTTTTTTCTACTAACATACATTTAGAACAAGAGAGTTACAAATATCAACAATTAACATAATAAATGGGGGAGGTAATCAAGTTGTTGCACAAAAATAGGTGAATTGCATAGTACAAGTTTAAGGCACGTATTACAAGTTCGGAAGAAATGTACAAATACTATGTATTTAATTGGTACACTTAAGGATCAATGAGTTATAAGAACACACCATATAATAGAGTTATTATCAATGGATGATTTCATATTGCCTATTTATAGTGAAGGAAATGATTAAACTTTGGCTATTATCTTCTACTAAATGTGTTTTTTTTTATATCAAATATTCAACATATTACATTGGTTTTCATTTTTGATATCTATTTTCCGGGTTTAGTTAACTAATTATGGTGTTACAAGTTATTTAGGGATGTATTGATTTGAAAATCCACCCTAAATGTATATGACTTGCAAGATTAAAGGGAAAAAAAATACATTAATATACAATTTGACATTTTGTCAAATCGTATTTGTATGAACGTATATAATATATAAATATCGATGAGCAAAGTCATTATATTTAATAAAATATATAATATACCATGAAAAGTACCCTAATTTTGGTATTAAGTTATTAAACTTGTGCTATATATGTTATTTGATTTCATACAATTTCAAGAACGAATCAAACTATTGACAAAATTGCCATAAAACCAATAGAAAAGTCACTTACACGTGTCATTTTTTAGTTAACGTAACACTAATTTGACATACACATCAAATATTATCATAGTTGTATTGTTGTTTTCTGAATAGTATAAGTGTTCATCTTGAGTCGTTTTGTCGTTAAAATTTAATCAATTATTTTTAATAAAATCTCGCCCTTTTTTTAACCTATGCGCTCAGCCGTTACCACACTTTCATATGCAATAAATAAACAAAACTTTTAATAACAGATTTTCATTAAATGTGCACTAAACTCAAAGTACGTAACATTATACCGATATTTAAACAGTTGTGTTTTAAAATAAAATATATTTATCGTGACATAACATTTTCTTGCGTATGGATATTCACTAGAAAGCTGAAGTCCTTATCTTCATTTCCATCAAAATTTCATAAAAAACTACTAAATATAACTCATGTTACATTCGATTTAAATCAAGTGAGAAACACACATTTCAACCTAATATATTTGATATCCTTCAAAATGCCATCCACTCACAATCCTTCAAGAAAAAAGGCTCACTATTAGCCGTAGATAAAGCCTGAATCCAACGGCATATATTCAAAATGTCAAGATGGAGTCAATCCGTGTGTAAGGATTTCAACCAATCAGAATTCACAATTTCTTCAGCTGTAGTCTTCTTCTTCCAATATTTAACCTTCAAATTCATCTTCATCTATCGGCATGAAATTCACAAAAACTAAAAAATCAATTCCGATTCTGTTTCTCCATTGATCGATCGATCAATCATTTCTCTGTTAGGAGCATCATAGTTATGGCAGAGGTCGAAGTTCAGACAATAGCCGAGGTTTCCGCCGTTGCCGTCGATCAGCCGGCGATCGAGGAAAAGCCGGAGGAAGTGGTCGTAGGTGAGCCGAAGCCTGAGAAGGCGAAGGCTAAGAAGAAATCCGCCCCTCGGAAGGCGTCGACTCATCCACCTTTCTTCAACGTATGGATCTGATTGTTTTTTCTTTATGATTTTAACTTTGATTGTGTTACATTTTTATGTAGATAGATCCAATTAAAATGTCGATTTGATTGATCGTTTTCTGATCTGAATTGTGGTTTGTTTTATCAGATGGTAAGCGATGCGATTGTGACGCTAAAGGAGAAGAGTGGATCGAGCCAGTACGCGATCCAGAAATTCGTCGAAGATAAGCACAAACAATTGCCTGCGAATTTCAGAAAGTTGTTGTTGGTTCAGCTGAAGAGACTCGTAGCTTCCAAAAAACTCGTTAAGGTGAAAAACTCCTACAAACTCCCCGCAACCAAGGCTCCGTCTGCTCCCAAGCCGGCGGCGAAAAAATCCACGGTCGCCAAGCCGAAAACCAGCATCGCCGCTAAGAAACGGTCAGCGAAGAAGCCTGTTGCCAAGTCTCCGGCGAAGCCGAAGTCGAAGGTTGTATCCAAGGTGAAGCCGAAGGCGAAGGCTGCCAGCAAGCCTAAGGTGACTGCCAAACCTAAAGCTCCGGCTGCTAAGCCAAAGGCGACCGCCGTGGTGAAGCGCAAGGCTGTAGCAAAGCCAAAGGCGAAGGCTAAGCCGTCGAAGGTTGCGAAGACATCGGCTGCAGCTTCACCGTCGGCGAAGAAGGCAACGGCGGCAGCGAAGACAAAGAAGAAGGCAGCTACTCCGGTCAAGAAGGCTGCAGCTCCCGCTAAGAAGAATGCTGGCAAGGCTAAGCCTACAAAGAAGGCGAAGAGTGTGAAGGCACCGGCGACGAGAACATCGGCAAGGAAATCGGCGAAGTGAGGTCCACATCTGACATCTTCTAGCGATCTAGTCTAGAGGAGGGGTAGTTTGTGTAAATTCTCAAGCCATGAGAGGGGTATTATGGGGATATTTAGTGTTTTTCTACATGTTATCTTGCCTCAATTACTTTAAATGGTTAGATAGGATTGGAACTTGGAAGTGAAATTGTATAACATAGGGTTTGTAATTGAGTTTGGAAATTTCAATGTTATAATGTCTGTCGTGAGTTTTACACCTATTGTGCTTCTCTCCTACATTGCATAACCCTAAAAGTATACACCTTCAGTTAGGCAACAGACCACGTTGTAATGAGCTGGCCAAATCCATTGATTCCTAACTAAATACTCTGGCTATTTTATCTGTGAAAGTATTGTCACTTTTTTACACCCAAACTACGCAGATCGGTGGATAGTTTGGTTTTCTCGGTAGGGTTTCGCGCAGTTGGAGCTGATGAACGTGCTGAGGCGCCGAAGAAGAACTGCTACGCTATCTAAATGTGTAGTTTAGTTAAAAACGCAAAACTTTTACTACGGTGCACATAGGCGTAGTTAGATAGTTCATCCAATAAGCCTATGCGTGCGAATGTTTATGCCGTAACAAGGCATTCTCCACTCGGTCGTGAACATAGCCAACACCTTCCAGTTCCCCGACGAGTTCCCAGATCCAGATTCTGGCGCTGCTAGCTTCTTCTCCGACGCTTCGACCTTCTCCGGCGATGACTGGTGGCGAAAAACGTCAAAAGACACCTCTTTTCCCGGCCAAATGTTTGTATCTGTTTGTAAATATGTATGAATATGTTTGTATATATGAATGTGAGTTTGTTTAATCTTAGTTTCTAGATATCAGTTTGTACAATTGAAGATTTGAACTTATAATTGCAAGTGGAATATGTTTTTAAAAATTTGAGATGAATCTTACTTTGTTGAGTTCAAATCACACTTGTTTTAAAATGAGGGATGAATATCAGTTTTTACGGTTGTTTTGTTTTAAAATCTCTATTATTACGCAACCTATTAGTGTAGTTTAACAACTCATATTGGCTCCAGATCGCTTATACTATGCAGTTCATACGCGTAATCGTAATTTGGTGGTGAAAAACTAAACTACGCGCATTTAAATTGCGTAGCTAAGATGACAAATAATGATTTTGAGCGGTACGTCTAACAACAGTGTTTGTAATTGTCAATCTCAAAACTTAGGCAGCTTTGCATAGTTGACATTGTATTATCAGGAAAATTTATCCTGTTATACCCAATCAACAATGACTACTACATTTGGATCATCAAATCTTATTTCCAAGCCCCTCGAGTCTTATTTATCATAAAAAATTTAAAGTTATTTTAATTAAAAGGAGTTTAATATTCACCATCAACCGATTTCACTCGGAACATATTGTAATTAGTTAATATTATTTCAAAAATAGATTAATTAAATGGAGGTACCAAAGAGGACACTAATTAAAAGAAAATAGAGGATCCAAACTAATAGAACCCAATTACATCTTTATCACATTTACACCTTATTACCCTTTTCTTAAAAAGAATAATATATATGTTAACAAAACTCTATTAGATTTCTTCCCTTCGTTTGCATAATTATCAATTACTCGATCTCTTATCTTTCTTCTACACACTAAGGGACCTTCGTTTAACTATTTAATCGACCTTGAAAACCCTCAATTAGAAAGAAAACTACTTGAAAATTTTCTTCTTTAGGTCAAAAATTTTGTTCTTTATGAAATGTGTTTAAATCTAGCAAGACAACGGTTACCATGGCGACGGAGGTGAACTTTTGGGGCTCGGAGAATGGGGATAATGGGATAGGGAGATATAAATATCTTACCCTTTTTGTTGATATATAATATTATTACATATTGAATCTTATTTGTTTCTATTTTATCCCCTAGAATATTCTATTAAGCATTTGATATGAATAACTACATTTTTTAGTTGTATTATTTTGGGTAATATATGAATCCAAATATTCTCTTTATACCGAAAGTTTTTTTTACTAGTAAATCAATCTTAATCTTTCAATTAAATTAAATACTATTTAATTTTTAATATTAATCGTAATATTAACGTATAAATATATGTGGATAGTATCAATATACGTTGGTAGGATCAAGTAATAAATATTGTTACAATAGACAATAAAAACACACAATTAGAGGTGTATGACTAAATAATAAATGTCTAAGATTAATCAATTAAATGTGGTATATGTTCATTACAATTATTATGGATCTAATATATATGGAATATAAGAGATACACAAACTATATCTTCCTCAAATGACAATAAAATATTATGACATGTATTTAATTGGACACAAACATTAATTGTGCACAATTATTATAATTAGTAAATACAATATTGCTTTAATTGCACAATTATGTTCAATGCACAAATATTTTTTTTTTACATTATTAGAGTGAATATTAGAGCTGTCAAAATCTGACCCGACCCGTGAAATCCGCTCGATCCGTCCGATCTGAACCCGACCGATATCCGTTAAAAGGAAAAAAGGTATGTGTATGAGACCGACCCGGTGTTAACCGATTTAACCTGAAACCAAAAATAACTCAAACCTGAAAGGGACCGTAACCCGATTATACCCGAATGAACTAGCCCGGCGATGCCCGAAACCGAAAGCACCCGACCCGAAATCATATGATTCCCGAAATAACCCGACCCGGAATGCCCGAAAACCCAAAAGCCGCCGACCCGACATGGTCTTTGAACCCGTAATGACCCGACCTAAAATATCTCAACCCGAATTATTCTAAAAAACTCGTAGTAACTTGACTCAAATTACAATGCATATTAATCAAATTCAAAAATAATACATATTCATTATTTAACACCTAGTATTGTTTGATGAGTTCATCACATGTTAGTTAGACTCTTATATGCTTTTATTATCCCTTATGATATCAATTTGTATAAGGTTAAATACGAACTTAGATACACGTATACTATTTAGATGAATTTTATCTTACAAATAGATAGCAAAGTTATAATTTTTTCACAAATATGTATATTTAATAATCTTGGAATAGTATTTATTTATAATACTGAAAATATAATAACTTATAGAAAAATGAATGATTTAGTTATTATATACTACTATGTATCGAATTATAAAATAAAGTTTATGCATTATAAATATAAAGTACGTTATATAACAATTTAATCATAAAAGTAAAATATAAAAGAAGAATTTGTTAAAATATATATAATTATATTTAAAAATGGATAGTTAGTTCACATACTTTTTTAATTAAAAAAAAAAGAATGCGACAATAACGTTATGCCGGGTTTGACCATAAGTTTCATGAAAAATAAGAAGTCTTTCACAACTGATAATCGGGTTCTCAACTGACCCGAATCAATAATGTCATGCGGGCATGACATCTATAATTTCATGAAAAATAAGAAGTCTTGCACACTTATGTACATACATGAGCAATTATATTTTCGATGAGGAACTCACTAATGAACCATAAGTATATCACCTATAATAGAAAGGCCCGAATTAATGACATGTTTATATGTTGATAATCTCCACCATGCTTCATTGACCATCTCTCATTTCATTTTGATGATAGATATAGCATCTGTAATGTCGAATAGGTCAAAAATAAGTGGTTGGTTCCAAGTTCCATGAGCAGTGATAATGTGGGAAACGAAGAGGCTGATATCACGATCATTAGTCATAGAAATAAAAGGCCTTGAGAGTTTTCCTAAATAATTAACAATCCATTTGTCATCCTAGTAAAAGATCCATTTTCTGTTCGTCAACCCATTCACTCCCTTAAGAGTGGCTTTCATTTCAAATAGATCTCCATAAATAACGTGGAGCCCGACTAAGAGAAGACTCTAGAAATAAAGGTGGAGTTTATGTAGTATTTAGCCTTGATAACTCTACGGATCAAAAATTTAGGAAATTGGTTAAGGCTTCACACTTGCTTGACCAATAATGTGTTCAAAATTCTTATATCCCGAAAGCTTAAACCACCAAGACTTTTGAGAAGGCATAATTTCTCCCATTAATACCAATATATGGGTGTTTTGTCATCAGTTGTACCCCACCAAAATTGATCCATATGGTTGTAAATCTTGTCAATGAAGAGTCGAAGGAAATTGATAGATACTTATAAGAAAAAGTTAGGGATTCTTTTCACAACATACTTTTAGTGAACTTCTTTTCTAGAAAGTACCTTGCTTCTCTAACCCATAACTTACTCTTGACATGATCTTTAATATAAGTGAAAAGATCCTTCTTCGATCTTCCTAACAAAGAAGGTACACCCATATACTTTGAATGGCTATCCACTAGATGCACTTCTAGAATGGAAGCCAATCGAGTTCTTTCTGAATGATCAACACTATTGCTAAGAGAAACACTAGATTTTCAAGGTTAACAAGCTACCTAGGAACAGATTCATAAGGAAAAATGATCTCTTTAATAGCATAACGATTATTAGTAGAGGCTTTAGCATAGAGAAGACTTTCGTCAGAAAATAGGAGATGGTAAATAATAGGTGAATCATTACATATTTTGAGCCCTTTAAGGGAATGGGAAGAAACTACCTTACTATTGAGATGAGAGGAAAAATTATTGCAAATAATGAAAAGAAAAGGTGAAATCAGATCACCTTGCATGATACCTCGAGATGGTTTAATATTTTCAATAATTTATCCATTATTTTGAACGAGTAGTTAACAATAGAAACACAAATCATAACTATATAAATCCAAACCCGAGAGAAGTCAAGATGCTTAAGGATTGCATCAAGGAATCTCCGATCAATTCAATCAAATGATTTGGCCACGTTATGTTTAAGAGCTAAATCTCCAGTGCCAAACTTCTTATTTTCATGAATTGAAAACACTCAAGAGAAATTAAAGTATTATCTAATTAATAAGATGATTTTAAAAAAATCACTATGCTCAAGAGAAATTATAGACTGAAACATGTGTCTAAGGCGATTAACTATGACTTTGGTGATAAAATTGTAGAGGACATTCCAAAGAGTAATAGGCTTGTAATATTTAATAGTGGTAGGAGAGGAAAATTTTGAAATAAGAGAAACAATAGTGGTATTGAGGTTACCAGAGTGAAGAATTGAAGATCTTTGTAAAAGTATAACATATCTAAAGTAAACAAGAGAGAAACAATCTAGAATGATTGTTACGTTAATCGAGTTTAAAATGCAAAAGAATTTGTTGAAGAGGTTCGGAGCAAGTCCTACGTCCCCGAGATCTCAGATTCGATCCAATTCACTACGTTTAGAGCCAAAGCCGAAATAAGAGTTACAAAGATAGAGTCGTAAGTGTAAAGCCAAGGCAAAGAAGAGTAAGTGATGCGGGAGCATCTCAACCATTTCCTGATGGAGCAATCACAAGAGATCAAGCCAAATGTATGGGTGAACAATTAGGAAAGGAGATGCACCAATTGAAATACTGTTACATTAAGATGGAAGCATTGGAAAGTTGCTCGAGAATGGTACTACACGTGCAGGGTCAAGATATGGACGCCAACGAATCAGGTGATCCACGTGAAGAAGGATTAGAAGAGGAAGGAACTTGGGCTAATTTAAGTGGCTAAATTAAAATCAACAAGCTATTTTATTTTCAGCCCATTATTTAGACCATTTTAATATTGGATTTTGCTTTTATTTTATCTCTTCTAGAAGGTCTCATCTCCTAAAGATTTGACCTTATCCGTTTTTTTAGAAGATCTTATCTCTTAAACATTTAATCTTATCTTTTCATATTTTATTTTTTTTTCTTTTAATCAGTTTGGGCTCGATCTTGGATCAAGCCCAGGGCCCGTTGTGGCATAGACACCACGTCCCAACTGCCTATAAAAGGCATGTGTTGGACGTTTGTTTTAGTTAGCGTTGATTAATATACATTTTGAATACTTTTAGTATTTCTTCTCTCGTGGATTCGAGAACGAGTAGGTGGATTCCTATTCAAACCCGGACGTGTGGATTCACGTCCAACCCTAGTTCGGCAGCATAGGAGAGTTGTCCATCTTGGTGACGATTCTAAGATTGGTCTCTCTTCAATCTCCAAGCGACTTCTTGCTTTTTGGAGAACAATCGCTCTTTCTCTCAAATTCAAGATTATAGCGGAAGAATTCCTTCTAGAAATTCAACTGGTGTATCCTTCTACGATCCATTCCCAATCACCGGATCAATCATCCATCAAAGGCCACGTTTTCTACCATCTCCACGTCTCTCTATCTCTAGTTCTTGGTGTTGAAAGATCGGGCAACCCTTGCGGGTAATCCCCGTATCAAATTGGCATCAGAGCTATGATTCATCAACACCAACCGCACCATCAAAAGAAGAAAAATCGGAGCTTTCAAGACTCGTCAAGAAGGCTTCAACAAAAACAAGCGATTGGGAGCAGGAAGAACAACGGTTATTAATCTATTCTCGTTGACAGACTACTTTTTCACAATCTAATTTCAATTTCTTGAAAAAGATTAATTGTGGCCTAAATTATCACAATAACTCAGCCAAGATCCAATCTTTTTCTCGAACCCATACCTTTGATTCCTTTTGTGTTAACCTATTAGGCTAGATCGCGGATAAACTAACCAAGACGATCCTTTTAGCCACGGTTCACTCCCGAATCACCACACTCTATCCCGCAGCATACGCCGCCCTACAAATTTTTTTTCCCGGCGCTGGAAACCCTATTCCGTCGCCCGCCGCCCGCCACACTCCCGTCGGCCACCACCAGCGCCGCCCAGCGCCGGCCAGCACCACCCACAATCCTTCTGGCCTCCGCCACTTCCAGTAGCCCTCCACTACCACCGAAAGCCTTGGATTTTCCTCTTCCCCCGCCGGAATCCCGCTGCTGGAGCCCTGCCGCCCAGCCGCCGCCCTCTGCCACCACCGGTTTCGGCCACTGCAGCCTATCTCCGCCACCACCAGCCACCCATCACCCCCAACATCCCCACCACCCTTGGAAACCTCTCGGTTTTCACCTCTCCCTGCTGATTCCCACCGCCGGACGCCACCCGTCAGCCGCCAGCCCGCCGCCGGCCTTTTGTGGCAATTCCGACGCCCCTGCAGCACACCAGCCGCCACCCCCAGCAGAAACCTCCTTGCCGGCCCTCCTTAGGGTTTCGGCCTATAAAAAAAAAATTAAAAAAAAGAAGAAGAAACGGGAAAGAGAACGGGAACGAAGCGTCGATCATCTTTTGGCATTTTTGAGTACTCTACGCAAAATACCCTTTTCGTTTCCAAGAAAGGGAGCCCTTTGATTTATTTTGTCCCTTGCCTTTATTTGAATTTCCCCTTTTTCATTTTGGGTTCCGTGTAGGGCACTATTCAAATTCCTTTGCTTCAAGCCCTTTTGTTCCTTTTGAGCCTTACCTTTTAAATTTCAGGCTAATTTTAATTTTTTTCTTTTCTCAAGATTAATTGATTTTAGTTGAGAATTTGCAGGCGAGTCTAGTATTACTTTCTTAATAATACTTATGACAGGAGAGGGGAACAATTCGGGGAACAAAGAGAGAGCATCTTTCGTAGTAGATGTTTTGTTAAGGATAGGGTATGTGACATGATTATAAATGGAGGTAGCTGCGACAATTTTACTAGCCTCGAGATGGTCAACAAACTACAACTGGTCGTGATTGACCACCCGAGACCCTACAAGGTCTCTTGGTTGGATAAGCAAAGAGAGATGATTATTGATAAACAAGTTAATGTGAACTTCCATCTAGGGAAGTATGTAGACACCATTTTGTGTGATATCGTTCCTATGGAAACTTGCCATTTGTTGTTAGACTGACATTGGCAATATGATCGAGATGTGGATCATAGAGGACGAACTAACCATTACATTTTTAAGTTCCAGGGCACTACCTTCTTGCTTAAGCCCATGAGCCCAGAAGAGATCAAAGTGTTGATCAAGAGAAGACCACAGAGGCCCGAAATGGACGCTACACAGCCGGAGGTTACTAGTACGGGAGATGATGTTTGCAATCCGTCCCAAGCCATGTTCTACACCGAATTCCTTGACTCCGACACCACTCTTATGCTTTTGAGTAAGGATGACGAGAGTTCTCAACCCTCCACTGAACGAGCCTTGCCTGGAAATATTCAGCAAGTCATGGGAGAGTTTCAGGCCGTGTTCCTAGAGGAACTACCCCTTGGCCTACCCCCAATTCGAGGGATTGAACATCAGATTAATTTTATTCCCGGCGTAGCTCTACCCAACCGTCCGGCCTACAGAATGACTCCAAAGGAAACACATGAGATTCAAACACAAGTACAAGAGTTGCTCGACAAGGGATATGTACGAGAAAGTTTAAGCCCCTGTGATGTACCTGTCCTTCTGGTACCTAAGAAAGACGGCAACTGGATGATGTGCGTAGATTGCAGAACTATCAACAACATCACCGTCAAATATAGGCACCCCATCCCATGACCCGATGACATATTAGACGAGTTGCACGGAGCTCACATCTTCTCTAAGATCGATCTTCGGAGTGGATATCACCAGATTAGGATGAGGGAAGAAGACGAATGGAAGATGACATTCAAGACCAAATTCGGTCTATATGAGTGTTTGGTAATGCCTTTTGGCCTAACCAACGTTCCAAGCACCTTCATGCGTCTTATGAACCACGTTCTTAGACCTTTCATAGGTACATTTGTGGTTGTCTACTTTGACGACATACTTATCTACAATAAAGACCTCCAGGAACATGAGCAGCATCTCAGTGACGTACTCAAAATCCTACGCAGCCAACATCTCTACGCCAACCTCAAGAAATGTGAGCTATGTACTGACCAAGTCACATTCTTAGGCTTTGTTGTGAGTTCACAAGGATTACAAGTGGATGAAAGCAAGATTAAGGCCATTTAAGATTGGCCAACCCCCAAATCAGCAACACAAATCCGGAGTTTTCACGGTTTAGCTAGCTTCTACCGTAGATTTGTGAAAGACTTCAGCACGATAGCAGCCCCTTTGAATGAAATTACGAAGAAAAATAGAGAGTTCATCTAGGAAAAGGAGCAGGAGACTGCGTTCGAGGAATTGAAGGCAAGGCTCACGCAAGCCCCTTTGCTGAGCTTACCCGACTTCAATAAACCTTTTGAAGTCGAATGTGATGCGTCTGGTGTAACACCCCAAATCCGCGGGACTCGGGGCGCTACTGGGCGAGACCTCACAATGGGTCCCGACCCTTAGCTTGACAACAATTTCACCGGACCTTCCAACATGGGACAAATAAAGGTCGAAAACTCAAATATGATTTTAATGTATGCGGAAACGAAAAGTACGAACTACAACTTGGAAACTCAGCCGAGTCCTCAAAACAACGTAAATAAATCCGAATTCTAACAAACGACAATATCCATAAAAGACGACATGAAAAGACTCAAAACATCCCCGTCCTATAATGTACGGAGACCCCGGCTGTCCACTCCTCCGCCTCACTCGGCGGCATTCCTAATCTGCAAGTAATCTACTCAATCGGTTTAAAACCGTTAGCTAATATTCTACGCATTAGAAAAGCAGTGAAGGCACAAAAACGTCCATAACACAAAACATAAATCACACAAGTCCGATTTCTTATCTTTATTTATTAAGTCGTATTCCAATCTAGTTCAACTTCTTTTGTGACACGAGACCCCAATGGTCTCGCCCCGGTCCCTACTTACCGGCAAGGAATGGTACGGATGCATCCGTCCATCTAACCCGCCGGGCTAGTCGCCGAGAATCCCCTAGGCCTCACTATGGGTTACGCAGTATTGTCACCGCCCGTTCTCATACACTTGGGCCAATATAAACATATATATAAAGTCGGTGGTCCTAATTACCGGTTTCATCGTTATAACATAAAATAACACACACCACCAAACACACAGCAATACTAATACATAAAATACGAGCTAAGTAAGTCCGAAGACTTACCTCGTCCAAACGCTAACTCACAACGCTCTCGCTTCCCTCGGGAGGAAGCACTCAACCTGTTCACAACAAGGTATCCATAAAAACCCGCTCAACTCGAGAAGTCTAGGACTTCTACACAAATGATCTACGCAAGATCATTTGACTCACATTCTAGGACTGCTTCCTAGAGTCTACCATAATTACCGTCAAAACGACGTACAAGCTAACTAGGTCTAATCCCGCTCCTCACATTCTCTTAAGGTCACAAAAGCCGCTACTTGGCATTTCCACTAAGTTATGCAAATTCCAACCTATTATGATACTACACAATTTAGCCCATACGCTAAATTGATCATCAAATATTATATATCGACCTAATATAGATTCGTTCCTAAATTCCGAGGTTAAAACTCGATAACGTATTATCCGGGGCAAATATACATTTCTTAAGTCATAAGGGTCAAAACCGTAATTAAACCTTGGGGCAATTTCCGACAAAAACCCAACAGAGGGTATAAATGCAACAATTTCAGAAATCTGGGTCAAAACTGCAATAACTCAAAACTCTAGGCATATTCTGTAATAATCATAAAATTGAGGGTCAGAATCGTAATTATACCAAAAGAGGGAGGGCCCGACTGTAATTAAGAGAAAGGTGCTCCGGCCGGTTCTGCAGTCCCTGGACGACGGCGTGGGTGGTGCTCCGGCAGGGGGAAGGAGGCGTGGAGGTCTCCCGGTGTGGTGGCGGTCTTCGCCGTAGGTGGTGGCTCCCGGTGGCGTGTTCTCCGGCGACTCGATCCAGAGGACAAGAGGAGGAGGATAGCGAGAAACCGCAGAGGAGGGTGGTGGTGTTTCTTCCGGCGAGTTCGTGGATGGTGGAGGCCGAAGGAAAAGATAGGGTTCTCCGGTGGCGGCGACAGAGAAGAGAGGGAGAGCTCAAGCGACGGTTCCCGGCAGTTTGATGGGAAGAGAAGGAGATGGTGGCCAAAGGTGGAACAGTGGAGATGGTGGTGATGTCGGCTTGACTAGGGAGGGAGGGAGAGGCCTCGGCCGTGGTGCAGCTTCCTCCTGGGTCCTAGCGGCAGGCTCGAGCGGGATGAAGAAACAGAGAGGAGTGGAAGGTGGTGAGTGACGAAGGAAGGAGAGGTGAGGGTGTGCCAGTGAGGGAGTGAGCCGAGGGGAGGAGAGGAGAGGAGAGAGCCGGGGTAAGCTGCACAGGAACGAGGGGTCGGGTAGGCGGGCGGTAGAGCTAACCCCCCTAAAAAGATATATTTATTTCTAAAATTCCCGGACGTTACAACTAATCCCCCTCAAAACAAGTTTCGTCCCGAAACTTGCTAAACCCAACACTCTCCAATATATCCGTCTAGTAATCCATACAATTCATAAAAGGTATACTGCCATCTCTAAAACAAGCTTATGTATAGAAACATAACACAACCTCGTAAGGTCCACATAACTCCACCAAACACATATCATAAAAAGCAAACAAGAAAGATCTCGGGACTAACTCGACGGTCCTATCGATGTGGCTAGGTCTGCATAAAACTCGGGATAGTTCCTCTGGATACTATCCTCCGTCTCCCATGTAGCCTCGTCGGCTCCTTGCCTCGACCACTGAATCCTAAGCATCCGTATCTCCTTCGATCGAAGGCGTCTCATACTCCGCTCTAAGACCGCTATCGGGTGCTCTGCGAAGGTGTGGTCCGGCTCGACCACTAGGTCCTGATGACTAACGATGTGTCTCGGGTCATGGATGTACTCTCTCAGCTGAGAAACATGAAAGACCGGGTGTATACCCTCCAACCGCGGTGGAAATGCTAACCGGTATGCCACCTCACCGACTCTCTCTAAGATCTCAAATTGTCCAACATATCGGGGGCTTAACTTCCCCTTAATGCCGAATCGTCTAACGCCCCGTGTCGGTGACACCTCTAACTCGGACAAACGACCATCCGTACCCGAAAATCGAATATCCAACTCTAAGCCCATCAAATCCCTCTGCAGCTGAGGCTGAAACGTAAGCCGAGCTATCACCTCCTCCCGAGGTGTCCTCCTGCTCAAAGCATCGGCGATTACGTTCGTCTTCCCGGGATGGTATAAAATCTCCAAGTCAAAGTTCTTGATGAGCTCCAGCCATCTCCTCTGGCAGTTATTCAACTCCCGCTGAGTGAATATATACTTCAGACTCTTATGGTCTGTGAAGATCTGGCACATAGCCCCGTACAAGTAGTGTCGCCAGATCTTCAGGGCGTGAACCACTGCCGCTAGCTCGAGATCATGGGTAGGGTAGTTCTCCGCGTACGGCTTCAGCTGCCGAGACGCGTATGCAATAACCCTACCTCTCTGCATCAAGACGCACCCCAAGCCTAGCTTGGAGGCGTCACTATATACCACAAAGTCCTCTATGCCCTCAGGTTGGGCTAACACAGGAGCGGAGGTCAACCTCCTCTTCAGCTCCTCAAAGCTGCGCTGGCAAGGCTCGGACCAGACGAACCTGGTAGACTTCCTCAGCAAGGAAGTGAGTGGTCCTGCAATCACGGAGAAACCCTCAACAAAACGGCGGTGGTAACCCGCTAAGCCCAAGAAACTGCGCACCTCCTTGACCGTCCTTGGAGGCGGCCACGAGGAAACAAACTCTATCTTCGCCAGGTCGACCATGACACCCTCGACGGAAACTATATGTCCCAAAAATGCCACCTCGGACATCCAAAACTCACACTTAGAGAGCTTAGCGTAAAGCTCTCTATCCTGGAGGACTCGAAGTACCGTCCTCAGGTATCCGTCATGCTCCTTTCTACTCCGGGAGTAGACTAAGATGTCGTCAATAAATACCACCACGAACTGGTCCAAGAAGTCGATGAAGATTCCGTTCATCAACTCCATGAAGACGGCAGGTGCATCGTGAGCCCAAATGGCATCACGACAAACTCATAGTGGCCGTATCTCATCCTGAATGCCGTCTTCGGTATGTCCTCATCTCTCACCCTAAGCTGGTGGTATCCCGACCTCAAATCGATACGTGAGAATACGGAGGCTCCCTGCAACTGGTCTAGTAAATCATCAATACGCGGTAACGGGTACTTGTTCTTGACGGTGACTTTGTTCAACTCCCGGTAGTCGATACAAAGTCTCAAAGATCCGTCCTTCTTCTTAACGAAGAGGACCGGTGCACCCCAAGGGGAAACGCTCGGGCGTATGAAACCCCTATCGGCTAACTCCTCGAGCTGCTTCTTCAGCTCCAGCAACTCGATCGGCGCCATGCGGTATGGAGCCTTGGAGATCGGCCTAGTGCCGGGCTCCAACTCAATAGTGAAGTCAACGCTCCTCTGCGGTGGTAGCCAGGTGGCTCCCCGAATACGTCCTCGAACTCGCATGCTACAGGGATCTGCTCCAGTGATGGTCCCGTCTCCTCCTCCTTCATGGCATAACACCAGAAGGCCTCACATCCCTGCCCGATAAGTCTAGCAGCTCGAACGGCGCTAATGACCGTACCGGCTTTCCCGAGGTCCCAACCTCGGAAAATACCTCCTGCCCCGTCTCTGTGGAAATCGTCACGGTCCTCCAGTTGATGTCAAAAACGGCATGACGGCGGTCCATCCAATCCATCCCCAGGATGACTTCTTCATGCACTAAGTGCATGACAAAGAAGTCGGCTAACCAATCTCGGTTCCCCAAACGAATGGGGCAACCGCGTACCTCTCGGGTACCACTAACCCTACCTCCATCGGGTAACCCTATAGTAAAGGGTCTCCCCTCTATCGTAGCTAAGGACAACCTAGCTACACAATCATCGGATATAAACGAGTGCGTAGCACCCGTATCAAATAAAACTCGGACTGAAAAACCGTGAATCTGAATAGTACCTAGGGATGCCGGCGCTGGAGGATCAACAACACTCCTCAGCTCGAATACCCTGGCATGTGTGCCTCTAGTCTCCTGCGTACCTCCACCTCGGTCTCTACCTCGGCCCTGTCCTTGAGCGGATCCCTGAGTGCGGGTCTGACCCTGACCCTGGCTCCTCTACTTAGAGCCCTGTGACTGATACTGCGGCCTCTGACCGCTCCCTGCTATGCCAACAGGCGAGGAACCCTGCTGTGACGGTGCCTTGCCCTGACGGCAAAAAGCAGCTCGGTGACCCATCTGGCCACAAGTGAAACAAGCCACAAGCGGCTTCCTACATGTCTTCTTCATATGTCCATAACCTCCACAACCGTAGCACTGAGGTCCTCCGTCGGATGCCGGTCTCGACGGCTGAGGACCAGAGCGTCCCTGACCTGTCGCTCCGGCCCCTGACCCAGCTGGTGCCGTCCTCTGTCTCTTGTCCGGTCTCCCGGACTGTGCTGCTCTCCTAGACCCAAGGCGGTCTCTCTCATAGGCCGAAGCCCGGTCCTGGTACTCCGCTAGTGAGGTACAACGGAATCCCGCCAGGTAAGCACGGGTAGACTCCCTCAGTCTCCGGGAAATGAGGTAGACATGCTGGTCCGCTGGGGGTGCGGAAGGTCCCAGCAAGGCTAACTCTGCTCGAAAACGCCTGATCGCCTCAATGACTAGGACGTCCTCAAATCCTGCCTCCAGGAAATCCTGGACTCTATCACTCCTTAGTGAAGTTGGGCAGAAGGTCTCTTTGACGAGGCTCAACAGCTGCTCCATCCTGGTCACACCGCCTCTAACTGTCCTCCACCAGTACTAGGCCTGCTCTCGAAACAGTGTCTGAACTATCTCCACCTGCCTCTCCTCTGGGCAGCGGATCGCCTCTAGGGCTGATTCAACGTGCCCAATCCAGTGCTCCACCTCTAACCCTACCTTCCCGTCGAAGTAGGGTACATGCTGCTGGTTGAAAGCCTTCAACCATGAATCAGGTCTCGGAGACCTCAGCTCGTCTCTCGGCCTAGCAATCTCCGCAACTGGCTCGGGTGCAACCACTGCTGGTGCAACTATCTCTGGCGCAGCCCGAACCTGGGTCACCCTCTGTGTGACCTCAGCTGATCTCGCTCGTGCAGGTACAACACTAGTGGTGCGGGAGGTGGTGCTCTAGTCCTAAATGCCTCCTCTACCCGACGTACGTAATCTCCAAATACAGTAGTTGCCACGGACGCTCCCCCGGTCCTGGTAGATGAAGAACCCTTAACTCCGGACCTAACCGCGGTCCCATCCCTAGCCTCGGGAACGATGCTCTCAGCTACCTCCTCTACTGGGGCCTCTGCTGCTGGTGCCCCCACAACTGGTGGGTCCGCAATGGGACACGTCCCCGACCTCTACCTCTCGTACCTGGAGGTCTTCCTACTCGTCCCCGTCCTCTTGGGGCGGTAGGGGGAAGTGGTGGTCTACCCCTATCGGGTCCTACGTATGCTGTCGCTCTCGTACGTGCCATCTGATTTCGTATTGCGTTTACTTAATTATAAATACATGGTACTATTTATAATCCGATATAATAACTTAAAGCGTAAATATAACATGTTCATAATACATATCCAAGGCATGCAAGCCCAACCATCCTAAGGTCACATAGTATCTAGATACATACAGCTTCCACAATCACCCTAAGGTCATATGTTTTATACCTCATTCGGCCTTTAGAAAGATTGCGAGTGCCATTGTTGTCAACCTAGGGCTCTGATACCACTATTGTAACACCCCAAATCCGCGGGACTCGGGGCGCTACTAGGCAAGACCTCACAATGGGTCCCGACCCTTAGCTTGACAACAATTTCACCGGACCTTCCAACATGGGACAAATAAAGGTCGAAAACTCAAATATGATTTTAATGTATGCGGAAACGAAAAGTACGAACTACAACTTGGAAACTCAGCCGAGTCCTCAAAACAACGTAAATAAATCCGAATTCTAACAAACGACAATATCCATAAAAGACGACATGAAAAGACTCAAAACATCCCCGTCCTATAATGTACGGAGACCCCGGCTGTCCACTCCTCCGCCTCACTCGGCGGCATTCCTAACCTGCAAGTAATCTACTCAATCGGTTTAAAACCGTTAGCTAATATTCTACGCATTAGAAAAGCAGTGAAGGCACAAAAACGTCCATAACACAAAACATAAATCACACAAGTCCGATTTCTTATCTTTATTTATTAAGTCGTATTCCAATCTAGTTCAACTTCTTTTGTGACACGAGACCCCAATGGTCTCGCCCCGGTCCCTACTTACCGGCAAGGAATGGTACGGATGCATCCGTCCATCTAACCCGCCGGGCTAGTCGCCGAGAATCCCCTAGGCCTCACTATGGGTTACGCAGTATTGTCACCGCCCGTTCTCATACACTTGGGCCAATATAAACATATATATAAAGTCGGTGGTCCTAATTACCGGTTTCATCGTTATAACATAAAATAACACACACCACCAAACACACAGCAATACTAATACATAAAATACGAGCTAAGTAAGTCCGAAGACTTACCTCGTCCAAACGCTAACTCACAACGCTCTCGCTTCCCTCGGGAGGAAGCACTCAACCTGTTCACAACAAGGTATCCATAAAAACCCGCTCAACTCGAGAAGTCTAGGACTTCTACACAAATGATCTACGCAAGATCATTTGACTCACATTCTAGGACTGCTTCCTAGAGTCTACCATAATTACCGTCAAAACGACGTACAAGCTAACTAGGTCTAATCCCGCTCCTCACATTCTCTTAAGGTCACAAAAGCCGCTACTTGGCATTTCCACTAAGTTATGCAAATTCCAACCTATTATGATACTACACAATTTAGCCCATACGCTAAATTGATCATCAAATATTATATATCGACCTAATATAGATTCGTTCCTAAATTCCGAGGTTAAAACTCGATAACGTATTATCCGGGGCAAATATACATTTCTTAAGTCATAAGGGTCAAAACCGTAATTAAACCTTGGGGCAATTTCCGACAAAAACCCAACAGAGGGTATAAATGCAACAATTTCAGAAATCTGGGTCAAAACTGCAATAACTCAAAACTCTAGGCATATTCTGTAATTATCATAAAATTGAGGGTCAGAATCGTAATTATACCAAAAGAGAGAGGGCCCGACTGTAATTAAGAGAAAGGTGCTCCGGCCGGTTCTGCAGTCCCTGGACGACGGCGTGGGTGGTGCTCCGGCAGGGGGAAGGAGGCGTAGAGGTCTCCCGGTGTGGTGGCGGTCTTCGCCGTAGGTGGTGGCTCCCGGTGGCGTGTTCTCCGGCGACTCGATCCAGAGGACAAGAGGAGGGGGATAGCGAGAAACCGCAGAGGAGGGTGGTGGTGTTTCTTCCGGCGAGTTCGTGGATGGTGGAGGCCGAAGGAAAAGATAGGGTTCTCCGGTGGCGGCGACAGAGAAGAGAGGGAGAGATCAAGCGACGGTTCCCGGCAGTTCGATGGGAAGAGAAGGAGATGGTGGCCGGAGGTGGAACAGTGGAGATGGTGGTGATGTCGGCTTGACCAGGGAGGGAGGGAGAGGCCTCGGCCGTGGTGCAGCTTCCTCCTGGGTCCTATCGGCAGGCTCGAGCGGGATGAAGAATCAGCGAGGAGTGGAAGGTGGTGAGTGACGAAGGAAGGAGAGGTGAGGGTGTGCCAGTGAGGGAGTGAGCCGAGGGGAGGAGAGGAAAGGAGAGAGTCGGGGTAAGCTGCACAGGAACGAGGGGTCGGGTAGGCGGGCGGCAGAGCTACGGGCGGGACAGCTCCTGCAGGGCTAGGCGCTAGGGGCGGCCGAGCTACGTTGCTCCAAAAGAATGAAAACAAAGAAGGAAGGGAAAAGAAGACTCAACGGCGCGGGGAAAAGGAGGGGGAAAAAGGAAGGGGTAAGGAACGGGTTCAAAACCCGTAAAATAATTCCGTAACGGATGTTACGGGTCGGAATATTTTCCGACATTCTCGTAAAAATTTATTTACGGGTTTACGGGTCAACTATTTTCTGAACAATTCCGTAAAATAATTTACGGAAGGAGAGATGAAAAGATATATTTATTTCTAAAATTCCCGGACGTTACATCTGGAATAGGAATTGGAGGAGTACTTATGCAAGAAGGCAAACCAATTGCCTATTTCTTGGGAAAACTAAAAGGAGCTACCCTCAACTACTCCACATATGATAAGGAGTTGTTTGCGCTCTTCAGGGTTCTTAAGATATGACAACATTATTAAGACCTAATGATTTCATATTGCGCACAGACCATGAGTCTCTCAAACACTTTAGGAGTCAAGACAAGCTCGATAGACGTCATGGTAATTGGAGGGAGTTTCTGGAAACTTTTACTTTTGTGATCAGGTACAAGAAGGGCAAATATAACGTGGTAGCCGACGCTTTATCACGTAGATACACGTTATTGACTACTCTGGACTCCAGGGTACTCGGATTCGTGTATATTAAAGAGCTATATGGCGCCGATCGAGATTTTGGGGAGATTTTTCGAGAATGTAGAGATAAGAAGAACACAGGGAGATACTACATCTTCGATGGATTTCTCTTCAAGGACAACAAGGTATGCATTCCCAACTGCTCTCTTAGACTGTTATTGACTGAGGAAGCTCATCGAGGAGGATTGATGGGACATTTTGAACGAGACAAAACGTATCATACCTTGAGAGCTCATTTCTTTTGGCCCCACATGCTCAGAGACGTTGAACACCTAGTCAAGAGATGTTTGGACTGTCTTAAAGCCAAATCTCGCTTACAGCCACACGGTCTCTACACGCCACTTCCCATTCCTACGGCACCTTGGGAAGATATATCCATGGATTTTATTGTGGGATTACCTCTCACTAAGAAAGGGAGAGATTCTATTTATGTTGTAGTTGACAGGTTCTTGAAGATGGATCACTTTATTGCGTGTCACAAGACCGATGATGCTATTAATGTGGCCAACCTTTTCTTTCGGGAAATAGTAAGGCTACACGGGATTCCAAAGACTATTGTGAGCGACCAAGATGTCAAATTTCTTAGCACATTTTGGAGAACTCTCTGGGGAAAATTGGACAGACGGAAGTCACTAATCGTACTCTCACAACCGTCCTATGGACTATCATTTGTAGAAATGTCCGAGCATGGGAAGATACTCTATCACACGTGGAGTTTGCATACAATCGAACCGTCCACTCTTCTACTCAACTTTCACCTTTTGAGTGTGTTTATGGTATGAATACTTTAACCCCACTCGATCTTATACCTTTTCTTATGAGGGAGAAGGAAAATTTTGAAGCAGGAAAGCAAGTAGAGTTTATAAAAGAGCTACATGAACGAACTAAGAACCGCTTGATGCAAAAGTCAGAAGCCGTAGCTGCACGAGCTAACAGAGGAAGGCGCCGTATTGTTTTTCAGCCAGAGACCTCATATGGGTGCATCTAAAGAAAGAACGGTTTCCATCAAAGAGGAAAAACAAACTGGATGCACGGGGAGATAGACCATTCAAGATTCTCAAGCGAATTGGAGATAATGCACATCAATTAGAGCTTCCAGGAGATTATGGAGTTAGCGCTACTTTCAATGTTGCAGATCTTACCCCTTTCCACTATGAAGAAGACATGCTGGATTCGAGGTCGAATCCTTTCCAAGAAAGGAAGGATGATGCGGGAGCATCTCAACCATTTCCTGATGGACCAATCACAAGAGCTCAAGCCAAATGTATGGGTGAACAATTAGGAAAGGAGATGCACCAATTGGAAAGCTGTTACATTAAGATGGAAGCATTGGAAAGTTGCTCGAGAATGGTATTACACGTGCAGGGTCAAGAAATGGACGCCAACGAATCAGGTGATCCACGTGAAGAAGGATTAGAAGTGGAAGGAACTTGGGCTAATTTAAGTGGCTAAATTAGAACCCAACAAGCTATTTTCTTTTCAGCCCATTATTTAGACCATTTTAATATTGAGTTTTGCTTTTATTTTATCTCTTCTAGAAGGTCTCATCTCCTAAAGATTTGACCTTATCCGTTTTTTTAGAAGATCTTATCTCTTAAAGATTTGATCTTATCTTTTCATATTTTATTTCTTTTCTTTTAATCAGTTTGGGATCGATCTTGGATCAAGCCCAGGACCCATTGTGGCACAGACTCCACGTCCCAACTGCCTATAAAAGGCATGTGTTGAACATTTGTTTCAGTTAGCTTTGATTAATATACATTTTGAATACTTTTAGTATTTCTTCTCTCGTGGATTTGAGAACGAGTAGGTGGATTCCTATTCAAACCCGGACGTGTGGATTCACATCCAACCCTAGTTCGGTGGAGAGCCGTCCATCTTGGTGACGATTCTAAGATTGGTCTCTCTTCAATCTCCAAGCGACTTCTTGCGTTTTTGAGAACAATCGCTCTTTCTCTCAAATTCAAGATTATAGCGGAAGAATTCCTTCTTGGAATTCAACCAGTCTATCTTTCTATGATCCATTCCCAATCACCGGATCAATCATCCATCAAAGGCCACGTTTTCTACCATCTCCACGTCTCATCATCACTTCTCTCTATCTCTAGTTCTTGGTGTTGAAAGATCGGGCAACCCTCACGGCTAATCCCGTATCAGTAAGAGTAGAAGGAACATCTAAACGAACAAGAACAAGACACGAACTTGAGAATCCAAGGAGTCTCTTCGTATTCCACAATATGTGGTTCGCAGATACTTTCAAGCTAGCAACCAGCGAAGGCACCAGCGCTCGATCTCACTTTTATTGGAGAAGAACACTCAAACAAAGCAACGAGCTCGAGAGGATATGATGCTCTTAGGTTGTCTCATGTATATAGTTTCATCAAGACTACCATGTAAGAAAGTTGTTTTAACATCCATCTGATCAATTTCATACTCAAACACAACAACGATAGATATAAGCATTCTCAAGGTTTTATATTTCATAACAAGAGAAAAGATTTCATTATAATCTTCCCCTTTGAGTAAAGCCCTTAATTAGCAACTAATCTATCTTTAAACCTGGATGGATCAGTTGAGTTTTGGCTTTCCTCAACTTCGTAAACCTATTTACAACCAATTAGCCTAGCATCCTTGGGTTTAGGTACAAGAGTCAAAGTATTATTAACTTTCATAGATTCAATCTCTTCATTCATAGCAAATTTCCATTACAGTATGAATTTAATAACATGTTCATACAACTCAGTAGTGGGAACAAAAATAATCTCAACAATTAAGAAAGCATATTCCATAACAAGATCAAGTCTGTTCTCTACACGCTCAACTAAATTCATGAATTTTGGGTTTGGTTTCTTATGTCTAGGTTCTCTTCTCTAGTAAGTTGATAGTCGGATAAAGAAGGTAGAGTAGGCATAAGAAGACTATATTCATGCTCAACAGGCATATCAACATTATCATCATCAGAAGACAATTCATGTTCATTTTGTGCAAAAGTATTAGCATGATCAACAAATTTAGGAAATAGAGGGATTAGAATTGCTCAATGCCCCTCCTAATTGGTGAGGTGATGACATACCCGTGGAAGAAGAAGTGTCTCTCGAGGAATTTGAATGACTTGGTTCTGTAGTCATGCTTAAATTTCTCGAGAGACCCCTTCCTTGAGTTAAAGGCAACACGGCCATTATCAATATCTTTCTCAGTAAGATCTGTATTACCACTTGGATAATAGAAAGACACATCTGTATATGCTTCCTTATCAAGTAGCTCAAAAGAAATATCAGTAGACATTTTACAAGGAAATTCACTTTCAATGAAAGTTATATCTCTACTTATTGTTGTTTTATAAGCTTTAGGTTGAAGGATTAAGAGCTTATATCCTTTAACACCTACAAGGTATCCTATCATTACACACTTTTGAGCTCTAGGATTTAACTTACCATCAGATTTCTTAGCATAGGCAGGAGACTCAAAGGTTCTAAGATGGGTTAGGTTTGGTGGTTTACCAGACCAAAGCTCCTGAGGAGTTTTTAGATTTATAGCATTGGCAAGAGACCTATTTATAAGGTAGGCAACATTGGTAATACCTTCTCCCCACATGAAGTGTTTCAAACCAGATGAGATAAGCATACATCTAGCCTTTTCTTGGAGGGTTCTATTCATTCGCTCTGCTATACCATTCTGCTGAGGAGTACCAGGGACAATAAGGTGTCTTTTTATGCCCTTTTTATGACAAAAGTTGTTGAATTCTGTATTACAGAACTCTAGACTATTGTCAGTTCTAAGGCATTTCAACCTATGGCTGGTTTGTCCTTCTACTGTTTATTTCCAGTTTTTATAACTTTCTAGGGCGTCAATCTTTTTTCTAAGAATATAAACCCACACTTTTCTAGAAAAGTTATCTATCAGAGATAAGAAATATCTTCTATCCTAGTTGTATCTACCTGTGCAGGTCCCCAAAGGTCAGAGTGAACATATTCTAGGGTTTTACTGGCATCGAACTCGGATCTGGTAAATGAAGCTCTAGTAGCCTTTCCTAGAATATAAGTTTCACAAGACTTAAGAACACTAGGTTTCATAGTTATACTCCCATTTTTAAAAAGGTAGTATAAGCCTTTGTTGCCTACATGTCCTAATCTAGAATGCTAGAACAAAGTTTGCTCAGGAGATAAACAAACATAGTTATCAACATGATTTAACTTAGGTTTTCCAATGAAATATAAATATTATTTTTCTTAATGCCTTTTACTATAACATTTCCATCTCTAGAGATAGATATATGCCATATCAACTATGAATGTCACAATTTAGATCATCAAACATGCTTTCATATAACAAATTTCTTCTTAGTTCAGGAATCCATCTAACATTTTGAATGATTCTAACTTTATTATCATGCATATGAAAAGAAACATAGCCAATGCCTTTTATGGCCAGAGATGTATGATCTCCTAGTCTAACTTCTCCCTCATCATGCTTATGCAAATAATCAAAATGACATTCATGAGGAGTAACATGCATTGTACATCCAGAATCAAGAATCCAAGCATTTACATCAAAATAAGATGAAGCAGATGACATATCAGAACAAAGAAGTAATCTAGTATCATGATAGGGCATATATTGACACAGAGCGGAAGTTCCATTATTAGCTGATTTCTCAGCTTCATCATGCCTTTTCTTCCTACATTCAGGTGTTTTATGTCCCTTTTTACCACAATAAACAGGTAATGACTTTTTCTTTATCCTTATCTAAATTATCTTTGTTCTTAGGAATATAATTCTCAACATTTTTACTCTTAGCTTACTCTGAGTTTTGAGTGCTTTTTATTCTTATCTTTATATTTACTTTTGATATTCATGAGTTCATTCTTAGGTTCTCTAGGATTAGACTTGATCTTAAACACTTTCATTTCTTCATTTTTCTGTAAAATAACATCTAGTAATTTTTTCTTAGTCAATTCCTCATGACCATATTGAATAACATCATTAACCATATTAAACTGAGCAGACAACAAATTTAATATAATAACAACTTGGTTAGTGTCATCAATTTATCATCACAACATTCCAGATCAAGTGTCATGCAAAGAAAAGCATCAACATTATCATTCAGAGTCAGAAAAGTTTTCATTTTTAAAATGAAACAATCGACATAATAAAGATATTTTAGAAGGCATACTTTTTACAAGAAATAAAATTCCAAAGTATCCCATAAGGTTTTAGAAGTAACTTGAGTTAGGACCTGACGTCCTACCTCATCAATGAGGCATAGCATGATTTCAGAGTGAGCTATTTGGTCTAGCTCTTTTTTTTTCTCCTCCTTTGTCCCGTCTGCATAGACATGGGTCATGGATCTCAAACATCTTTCTCTTATTAAGATTGCCTTCATCTTGACTTGCCACATTGCAAAGTCAGTGTTGCCGTCAAAAGGTTTGATTTTAGCCGTATCACCCATTCCTGAAACACTTGAAGAAGAGAAATAGGTTATTACTTACACATATTAAAAGAACTGTATACTGAGTACTAATTTCAACAGTAAGAGACATTAGTAAAAAAGACTTCTCCTCGTTGAATCCTTCGTCACAATCACTAAGATTTTTCTTAACAGCTATCCTGGAAACACTTTATACCGGATCTAGTCTCAAGATAATGCAAGAACCTCTGGAAGAATGGCAAGAATCAACTCTTACAAGCACTCTTGGAAGTTAGAGGTCTTCTTGAGACTCAATCGACGGATTGATGATATCAAAAGTAAATGAGGTTAGAAAAAAGTGAGGACAAAATGATAAAATGCCGACTTTGTAGGTTATGACTATATAAAGTCAAGAAACCTCGTTATTGTGGTTTGTGAACTAGATCAAGGAAACTAGCTTTATAGAAGTGTAGCTACACTTAATATTATATGTTTTGAAGATAGCAGCGGAAAAAGATCTATAAAGAAAACTTGTAAATGATCGAGTTTTAAAAAGAAAAAACGATAAGGAAACCCTCAGATATGAGTTTTCTTGTCTTTGAAACTTAGAAAATCGCAAATGTTACGAATCTCCGGTCAATGGATACACGGTTAACGCCAATCTATGTTCAAAAAAAGACCAGATCGCTCTAATATTAGAGAGATCTTAAAAAAAAAACTGCTCTGATACCAATTTGTAAAAGTATAACATATTTAAAGTAAATAAGAGAGACACAATCTATAATGATTGTTTCTACGTTAATAAAGTTTAAAATGCGAAAGAATTTGTTGACGAGGTTCGGAGCAAGTCCTACGTGATACGGGGTTGCCGTGAGGTTTTCCGATCTATCAACACCAAAGCTTTGGATGCAAGAAAAGGTGAAAAGACGTGAAGATGAAGGTGGAACGTGGACTTCAATGGACGATTGATCCGGTGATGTGGATGGATCGGTAGCTGGATAGATCTGGTTGAATCCCATGAAACAACCGTGAGCACACTAGGAAAACTAAGGCCCTAACACACAACACGGAATGATTGACGATAGTTGCCAGAGCACAAGAAGTCGCCTGAATAGCAAAGAGATATCAATCTTGGAAATCCACCAAGAAGGAATAACTCTCAAACAATCTAAAATAGGAATCCACCTATTCGTTCTCGATTCCACGAGAGAAGTAAATACTGAAAATTATTCGAAATTGTGTTTATTGAATTGAATGTCTAGAAAAACGTGGTTCCCTTGCCTTATATAGGCTATATGACGTCCAACTAGGTTTACAAAAAGAAAGAATCTAACCTATATATGAGCCAAATCTAATATCGAGCCCAAACTAACTAAAAGATAAGATAAGATCACATCCCAAAGATATGATCATATCTAGATCTTAACTAATTAATCTAATCAGCCAAAATATTTAAAAACAAAACAAAATCAAGCCCATTAAGATAAGTCCAAATATGGGCTGAAAATAAAATAGCTAGTTGGTCCTAATTTAGTCACTTAAATTAGCCCAAAATCTTTCCTCTTTCAATCCTTCTTTACGTGGCTCTAATGCATCAATAACTGAGCTATCTCGGCCCTTTGTGAACTGATCTCGGCTGAGATTATCATCTTGTGCATTTCCGTGCTCATCTTGGCTGAAATGGTGTTCATTATCTTGTATATATGTATGATTCTTGGACTGCACATGTAACACCATTCTTGAGAAACTTTCCAATGCTCCTATCTTAATGTAGCAACTTTCCACTTCATGTATCTCCTTTCCTAACTGTTCACCCAAACATTTGGCTTGAGATTTTGTGATTGGTCTGGAAGGAAGTGGCTGAGATGCTCCTGCATCATTCTCCCTCTCTTGAAAAGGATTCGACCTCGAATCCAACATGTCTTCATCACTGTGGAAAGGAGTGAGATCCGCAATATTGAAGGTTGCACTGACTTCATCGTCCCCTGGAAGCTAACTGATATGCATTGTCCCCAATCCTTTTGAGAACCTTGAATGGTCCATCTCCTCATGCATCCAACTTGTTCTTCCTCCTTGATGGAAATTGTTCTTTCCTTAAATGCACTCATATGAGGTCTCCGGGATGGAATACAACATGACGCCTCCCTTGATTGGTTCGTGCAACTACAACTTCTGATTTTTGTATCAAACGGCTCTTGGTCCGTTCATGTAGCTCTTTTATAAACTCCACTTGCTTTCCTGCTTCAAAATTTTCTTTTCCTTCATAGGAAAGGGCATAAGGTCGAGTGGAGTTAAGGGATTCATACCATAAACACACTCAAAAGGTGAAAGCTGAGTAGAAGAATGGACTATCCGAGTGTACACAAACTCTACGTGGGGTAGGGTATCCTCCCATGCTCGAATATTCCTACGAATGATAGTTCGTAGAATAGTGGTAAGAGTCCGATTTGTGACTTCAGTCTGTCCATCGGTCTGGGGATGACTAGATGTGGAGAATAGGAGTTTGGTGCCAAACTTTCCCTAGAGAGGTCACCAGAAGGTGCTCATAAACTTTACATCCCTGTCACTTACAATGGTTTTGGGAATTTCATGTAGACTTACTATTTTCCGAAAGAAGAGATTTTCCACATTGATAGCATAATCTGTTTTGTGACAAGCAATATAGTGAGCCATCTTAGAGAACTTGTCAACCACAACATAGATAGAATCTCTCCCTCTCTTAGTGAGAGGTAATCCCACAATAAAATCCATGGATATTACCTCCCAAGGTGCTGTAGGGGTAGGAAGTGGCGTGTAGAGACCATGTGGTTGTAAGCGAGATTTGGCTTTAAGACAATCCAAACATCGTTTTACTAGGTGTTCGACGTCCCTGAGCATGTAGGGCCAATAGAAATGAGCTCTTAAGGTGTGGTATGTCTTGTCCCGTCCAAAGTGCCCCATCAATCCTCCTCGATGTGCTTCCTCAATCAATAGTAGTATAAGAGTACAGTTTGGAATGCATACCTTGTCATCTTTAATTAGGAATCCATCAAAGATGTAGTACTTCCCTGTGGCCTTCTTATCTCTACATTCTTGAAAGGTCTCTCCAAAATATGGATTAGCGTCATATAACACCTTATTATACACAAATCCAAGTACCTTGGAATCTAGAGTAGTCAAAAGCGTGTATCTACGTGACAATGCATCAACTACTACGTTATCCTTGCCCTTTTTGTATCTGATCACAAAGGTAAATGTCTCTAAAAATTCCATCCAATTACCATGACGCCTGTCGAGCTTGTCTTAACCCTAAAATGTTTGAGAAACTCGTGATCAGTATGTAATATGAACTCGTTGGATCTTAAGTAATGTTACCACGTCTTAAGAACCCGGAAGAGTGCATAGAACTCCTTATCATATGTGGAGTAGTTTAGAGTGGCTCCTTTTAGTTTCTCAGAAAAATAGGCAGTTGGTTTGCCCTCTTGCATGAGTACTCCTCCAATTCCTATTCCCGATGCATCACACTCGACTTCAAAAGGTTTGTTGAAGTCTGGTAAACTCAGTAGAGGTGCCTACGTGAGTCGTGCCTTCAACTCTTCGAATGCCGTCTGCTGCTCCTTTCACCAAATGAATTTGCTCTTTTTCTTTGTGATTTCATTCAAAGAGGCGGCTATAGTGCTGAAGTCCTTCACAAATATGCGGTAGAAACTAGCTACTCCAAGGAAACTCCTGATTTGTGTGGCTGATCTGGGTGTTGGCCAATCCTGGATGGCCTTAATCTTGTCCTCATCTACCTATAACCCTTGTGAACTCACAATGAAACCTAAGAATGTGACTTGATTAGTAAATAGCTCGCATTTCTTGAGGTTTGCATAGAGATGTTGGCTGCGTAGGATAGTAAGCACGTCCTTGAGATGCCGCTCATGTTCCTGGAGGTCTTGGCTGTAGATAAGTATATCATCAAAGTAGACAACCACGAATTTGCCTATAAAAGGTCTGAGAACGTGGTTCATAAGACGCATGAAGGTGCTAGGAGCGTTGGTTAGACCAAAAGGCATTACCAACCACTCATATAGACCGAATTTGGTCTTGAAGGCAGTCTTCCATTCATCTCCTTCTCTCATCCGAATCTGATGATAACCGCTCCGAAGGTCTATTTTGTAGAAGATATGACCTCCATACAATTCATCTAACATGTCATCGAGTCGTGGAATGGGATGTCTATACTTGATGGTGATGTTGTTGATAGCCCTGCAATCTACACACATCCTCCAACTACCGTCTTTCTTAGGTACCAAAAGGATAGGTACAACACATGGACTTAAAGTTTCTCGTAAATATCCTTTATTTAGCAACTCTTGTACTTGTGTTTGAATCTCATGTGTTTCCTGTGGATTCATCCTGTATGCTGGACGGTTGGGTAGGGCTACGCCAGGAATAAAATCGATCTGGTGTTCAATCCCTCTGGTTGGTGGCAAGCCAAGTGGCAGTTCCTCTGGAAATACATCTTGAAACACATTCATGACCTGCTGAATATTTTCGGGTAATACATGGTCATTAGATGACTGGGGAATCTAGTCATCCTTGCTCAAAAGAATAAGGTTTGTGTCGGAATCAAGGAAGTCGGTGTGGAATGCATCCTTGGACGGGTTGCAGACGTCCTACTCTGTGCTAGTAGGCTCCGGCTGCATAGGGTCCATGTCGGGGTCTCGTGGCCTTTTCTTGATCAGCGTCTTGATCTCTTCTGGACTCATCGGTTTAAGCATGAAAGTAGTGCCTTGGAACTTAAAGGTGTAATGATTAGTTCGACCTTTATGACTCATATCTCTATCATATTGCCAGGGTCGGCCTAATAACAGATGACAAGTATCCATAGGAGCGACGTCACATAAAATGGTATCCGCATACTTCCCTAGATGGAAACTCACATTGACCAAGGCTAGTTGTAGTTTGTTGACCATCTCGAGACTAGCAAGATTACAACAACTACCTCCGTCTATAATCTTGTCACATACCCTATCCTTAACAAAACATCTGCTATGAAAGATGTTCTCTCTTTGTTCCAAAACCAGATGCCTCATGTTTTCTTCTCCTGACATAGGTATTATCAAGAAAAGTAATACTAGACTCGCCTGCAAATTCTCAACTAAAAACAATTATCTTGAAATAAGGCAAGTGTAGCTTGAGAATAAAAGTATGTAGGGTTCAAATGGGCAAAGGGATATGAACAATGCCCTATAGGGAACCCAAAAGGGATAAAAAGGTGGAACAAAATAGGATATAAAAAAAGGGAAAAATTTATGATCAAAAGACGGCTCCCTTTTTTTTAAAAAAATAAAAATTTGCCGAAACCCTACTCGGGTTTGTACGTGGCAAGGGAGGCACTCAACACCAAGGCTGGTGTTGTTTCGGTGGTGGTCCAATAGGGGCGGACCGGTGGTGTGGTGGTAGGGGGTGGCGGACTGGTGGTTCGAAGTGGAAAACGGTGATGCAGGCCGAACCCGAGAGATCTCGGGTGGTGGATGACGACTGTTTTGTGGTGGTGGTGGCGAAGATGGTACGAAGTCGTGGTGGTGACGTCCGACTGTGGTGGTGGTATGGTGGTGGTGATCCAAGAGTGTACCGTGGCCAAAAAGATCGTTCTCGGGTGGTTTTACCTCTATTTTTGGCCCGAATAGGTTTGCACGAAGTGAATCAAAGTGGTGGTGGTTTCAAGAACGAGAAAAAGATTGAATCTTTGGCTGAGATATGGGGAAATAAAACAGGCCACAAATAATCATTTTCAAGAAATTGAATTTAGAATTGAAAAGCAGTAAGATAATGAGAATAGTAAACTAACCGTTACGGTTCCTGCTCCGGTGAATCTTTTTGTGTAGAACCTTCTTGACGGATTTTGAAAGTTCTGATTTTTATTCTTGTAGATGACGTGTGGATGGTGTTGACGAACCTTAGCTCTGATACCAATTTGATACGGGGTTAGCCGTGAGGTTGCCGATCTTTCAACACCAAAACTTCGGATGCAAGAAAAGGTGAAAAGACGTGAAGATGAAGGTGGAACATGGACTTCAATGGACGATTGATCTGGCGATGTAGATGGATCGGTAGCTGGATAGATCTTGTTGAATCCCTTGAAGCAACCGTGAGCACACTTGGGAAACTAAGGACCTAACACACAACACGGAATGATTGAAGAAACTCTTCCGCTATAATATTATACAAAGGGAAAGACGATAGTTCCCAGAGCACAAGAAGTCGCCTGAATAGCAAAGAGATATCAATCTTGGAAATCCACCAAGAAGGAATAACTCTCAAACAATCCAAACTAGGTTTTGAACGCGATTCCACCCGTTTAGGTTTGAATAGGAATCCACCTATTCGTTCTCGATTCCACGAGAGAAGTAAATACTGAAAAGTATTCGAAATTGTGTTTATTGAATTGAATGCCTAGAAAAACGTGGCTCCCTTGCTGTATATAGGCTATAGGACGTCCAACTAGGTTTACAAAAAGATAGAATCCAATATGTGGGCCAAATCTAATATCGAGTCCAAACTAACTAAAAGATAAGATAAGATCAGATCCGAAAGATATGATCATATCTAGATCTTAACTAATTAATCTAATCAACCAAAATAATTAAAACAAAACAAAAGCAAGCCCATTAAAATAAGTCCAAATATGGGCTGAAAATAAAATAGGTAGTTAATTTAGCCACTTAAATTAGCCCAAAACCTTTCCTCTTTCAAACCTTCTTCACGTGGCTCTAATGCATCAATAACTGAGCTATCTCGGCCCTTTGTGAACTGATCTCGGTTGAAATTATCATCTTGTGCATTTCCGTGCTCATCTTGGATGAAATGGTGTTCATTATTTTGTATATTGTATAATTCTTAGACTGCACGTGTAACACCATTCTTGAGCAAATTTCCAATGCTCCCATCTTAATGTAGAAACTTTCCAATTCATGCATCTCCTTCCTAACTGTTCACCCATACGTTTGGTTTGAGCTTTTGTGATTGGTCCGGAAGGAAGTGGTTGAGATGCTCCTGCATCACTACGTCCCTGAGATCTCAAATTCGATCCAATCAACTAGTTTTAGAGCCAAAGCCAAAACAAGAGTTACAAAGATAGAGTCGTAAGTGTAAAACCAAGGAAAAGAAGAGTAAGAGTAGAAGAGCAACTAAATGAACAAGAACAATAAATGAGTCTGAGACTCCAAGGATTCTCTTCATGTTCCACAGTCTGTGGTTTGCAAATACTTTCAAGCTAGCAACCGTTGAAGGCACCAACGCTCAATTTCACTTTTTGGTTAGAGAAGAACACTCAAACAAAGCAACGGCCTCGAGAGGAGACGATGCTCTTTGCTCAAGAACACTAGAAGCATAGCTGGAGAAGAGAGAGCGGCGAGAGAGGAGAAGAGAGGTGTGACAGAGTGATTAGGGTTAGGGTTAGCTCTCGGCTAACCTTATATGTCTCCACTTCAGAAGCAAACGGCGTCGTTCAATTAAAATGAACCAACATCTTGTGACAAAACCCAGTTCTTCAAATAACAAGCGCTTCCAAGCCGGTTCTCTTCAAACTGATATCGAGTTCGAATCTCCACTGGCTCGTATCTATGTCGACTTATACTCCTTATAATCTCCTTTCCACCATCCCTATTATGTGACATCATGGCCTATAATATGCCAAAATCTTTCGTAAATGCAAGCATGAAAACCATCAGAACTTGATGTAGACCAAGATTTGAAAAGTTCAACCCTCCAACCAAATTTCATCATATATTGGCAATTGGTCAAGTTATTCATTCATGTGATAAGTGACATGAGGATCAATATCTCTATAAAATCTTCCATATTTGTGCGTGTATAAACATATCAATGTAAAAACTAACAACATTGTTCTTTATAGCAATATCAATATCTACCCAATTACCATCATTGTTGAGAAGTTAGTGAATTTTATTATAACAAAATTTGGCCGAGGTTTTGTGGTGGAAGTATGAAGATTTACGGTCACAATCCCTAATTTCATTAGCCCGAGCACGGAGGAACCAATGACTTTATTCCTCTTTGTAAAGAACATCCATCTTAGATAGTATGACCAATGTAAAAAGAATCAAGTCTTCTCGATCATAAGGCTCCATGTTTCATGCCTATGTGATGTATTAGGGTATTCATAGATTCCTATCATGACAAATTTATTTGTTCCACCTCATCACACCATTCTGCCATAATATGTGTACTAGAGAAGGAGATAAATGATCATTCATCACTTTTCCACCTTAAACCATGACCTCCCAAAAGAACTTTGTTGGAAATGTCAATACTATTAGTGAAACCACACTAGTTCATAACCTTCTTACTTGAACTATCCTTGATCACAATTTCAATTAAGAAGATAACAAATGGGCGTTGACTATGACTTTTGTCTCTTAGAGTTGATATTGTTCATGGGTTTGCGGTATTTTTCCAACCCATGACAACTCCAACTAAAGAGTTTCATTGCATTTCATGACAATGGTCATACCCAACTACCATTACTAACATAGAGTATTCCATGACTAGTCTCTCAATGCTTGCAACGGGCTTACCAATCCTAGATTTTTTTTGAACCCTAATCTGTCTCAGACTCATAACTGGTAATAAAGTTCCTTTTACCAAGTGAAGATGGAACCATAGAAGTGTTGTGAATTTACAAACCTTGATATTACATGTTAAGGCAATACCAAACTGAAAAGATGAGTTGCCATCATAGCCAAAATCATGGTAGCCTCTCATATTTATGGGAAACCATCTTTTGTCAGCACCAAATTCAAGGCCAACTCCATGCATCAAAGGTTTAGAAAAATTCATCTAAACTTTGATTCGAACTCTAGAGGAAATTTTTAACAAGCTATGATCATCCACACTAACATATTTCCCTAGCTTGTTGCCAAGAATTTCTACGGTTTGTGTAGTGTGACACCTAACAAGTATTTTTTCAACATTATGATCCGAAAGGGTGAGTGTGTGATACATATGTCTTCAATATCTTGTTTCGTCTAAACTTCTTCAAGAGCTAGAAGGTTATCATAAAAAAAACTAGGGTTTACCCTCAAACACTTTAATTTTACCCTTTGGGTTGAAGAATTTGAAGAGGAAAGAGTTGTTACCAAGGTCTTAGATATAGGTTGTGTTTTGCACGCAACCCACAAGGGTTGTTCATAGGTCCGGACCTAGACCGGACCGAGTGTTAATTAATTAATTTTATTTTTTTTCACTAAAATTTTAATTAATTAAAAAAAAAATTCACAAACTTTATTTTTTTAAAAATATAGGTTTTGACAGGACCGGACTGGACGGGAGCGGTTGTGTACCGGATTGTTTGGACCAAAGACCGGACCTGTTTGTTTCGGTCCAGTCTGGTCTAAAACCTGGATCGAACCGAAAAATGAACAATCCTACCCACAACCACTAGTTTATTGCAGGGTTTTTTTTAAATAACACTAGTGTTTAGTGTTATTAAACACTAACAGGTGTTTGGCATGTAAGGGAAAGAACATTAGTGTTTAGTACATAGGGTCTCGTCATTTGGATATTTCTTCAACGATCGGCCGAGAGAAGAGAAGGCAAGGCGACAACACGTCGACAGAGAGGCGAAAGCACGGCGACTGAAGGGATGACGAAGGACTCCAAGCCAACCACTTCCTTCACCGTCGGCAACCGCTTCCACATCCTTCCTTCGGCCGGTGGTTCGTCATCCATCAATCTATTGTGAGGTCAGTTTGTTCGTCTTTCATCCATTCGTTATTTGAATCCTGCACTGTTCTTATGAATCTGGACTAACATTTCTATTTCCTTCCCCAATCTCATCTGAACATGTTTCCTTTTCACAATAGTATGCCAATAAGATCGAATTGCTGATTAGTTACCCTGTTGTGTTGGCCATCACAATCTGATACGATTTATGATTTACCCTAACTCATCTGAACCCTAATGTACGATTTACGACCCTGTTGATACGATTTATGAGTTATTACTCTATTTTTGAACATTTTTTTCTAAATTGGTGATGAATTGGTGATAAATTGTTCATAAATTTTTTTGCTGAACATTTGAGTTCATATGATGAATTAATGAACATTGTAGTAGAAGTAATGAATTGCTGATAAATTGTTCGACATTGATGATTTTTGAAGGTTCCATGAAGTAGTTTAAGTGCCTGGAAAACATATCGTAGCTTAAATTGATGATTTTTGAAGCTTTGTTGATGCCACTTGTGACCATACACAATTATTATGTTTTTTTTAAGAGGTTCCCAACTTCAAGATTGGAACAATTTTTGTGAAATATTTAACATTCAAGTACTCTCACTAAAAGGAACTCAATATGCTAATCACTCGAAGGAACTCAATCTGTCTGGTGTACTCTCAGGTTGTGAAGTGCTCCATGAATTGCCAGAAACTATATATCTAAGAGGTTCACTAATTGTATATATGTTTAGCACTTGAAGGAACTCAATATGTCTATTAAGCACTTGGATAAAAGTGAAGCATCTTCCATCCTCCGTCAATCTTACTTGTCTTCGTGCACTCTCAACAAAAGGTCTAGAGTTAGTTTTCCTTGAAGTTGAAACATGGACATCCTTATCAAACCTAGTAGAACTTGATCTTATGAGTATGAAGCTTAGTTCCTCACAGGAGTTCAAAATAGATTTCTTGCAATTTGTGGAGAATCTTCAAATTATCAATCTGTCACAAACCTTGCAAGTTTTGTTTGACATGTCTAAACTTGTAAGGCTTTAAACAACATTTATTGGCAAATTGTAAAAACTTGCAAGTTTTGCCTGATATGCAAGGTCTTGCAAAGTTGAAGACTCTAAAATTGATGATTTTTTTACATATGTTGTAGAAGTCAAAAACTGTAAACATCACTTAGATCAATCTCCATTGAGTATGTCTGAAATAGATGGTACAAGTTCGATTATAACAGTAGTTGCTGAACATTTGAACAGGTTGTTGAACATCTGAAATTGATGGTTTTTTATTGCAATTCTGCTGTTTAATTTTCTCTGTTGTTGTTGTCTTGCTGAACAGGTTCCTCCTATTGAGCTCCACTAAGTATGTCATACGACTTTAGTTGTGACAATGGAGATCCAAACCACATTGATTGGAGAGATAGGTTATCAACGCCAAAGGATGATCCAATTGAAGATGAGATGTTGATGTACTCGTTTTTGATATCCCTAACTCTGAAGTACTACAAAACATTTTTGAAGGGTTACATGAGTTTAAGAAACAATTGGAGTATAAAGTCCGAGTACTAGGCATGTGGAACATGGAAAACACAAACGTTATCGAGTCACCAAGGCAAAAACTTGTTGAAGAAAAAGAAAAGAACAAGCAGATTAAATCTCGAGATTGTTTCAATGCTTCTGTATGGGGGTTAGTTATCGGGGTAGTAATTGTTGTGTATTTCATGTACTATTAGCCTTTGTTACGCATGAACTTGTTGCGTGTAGTATCAATATTTGTTGCGTGTAGTATCAGTACTTGCTGCCTGCAGTATCAGTACTTGTCGTGTATGTTAGTTATTTCGTAGTTACTACTTGGATGTAAAAAATAGAAAGCAAATTTTTGCAATGACAATGTGTTTTATCATATGCATTAACGAGTATTTTGATCATATCCAGTAAGAACTAGGAATAAATAAGTACTTGAAAAAAAAGCAAATTTACACCGTATTAAAAAAAAGTGATTACAAAATTTTCAAGCCAATCTTCTAAACTATTGCTACATACTCCTACTAGCTTTCCATATTGCCAAAGCAATACGGTAACGACTATCTGTCATTCCTTTTCCATTGCCAATGCTCCCCTCTTCTTCTTCTCCCTCCTCTTGGCTTGTCATTGGCATCTCCTCTTCATCTTCCAACAAGTCATCGTACCCTAAGTATAACCGAATGAAGTTGTGAAAAGTGAAGCAAGTAATATGGATGTCAACTTGTGTGTAGTCCGGGTAACATGACATTGTAGCCAACAACTTCCATCTCTTCTTTAAGATTCCCAAAAACGTTCGATACAATTTCTTCGAGAAGAGTGTGTCCGGTTGAATGCTTCCTTTTTGTTGCTTGGTGGCTCGTTATCAAACTGATTCAAATGATACCGGATCGTCGAATATGAAACTAGGAAACCCAGTCTATCTGGATAACCCTTGTCAAAAAAGTAGTACTTCTCTGGAGGTGGAAGTGGGAAGTAGAGCTCGGGGTTGCAAATGGAATTATCTAGAACCTTTGCATCATGAGCAGACCCTTCCCATCCGAACAACACAAAAGTGAACAACATATTAAAGTCACATACTGCGAGGACATTAAATGTCACTGTATGTTTCCGACCAACGAAAGGAGCATGTGAAACTTATGGGATGCATGCACTAATATGTGTACCGTCAAGACAATCAATGCAATCCTGAATTACAACGATATGCCGTCTATAGTGTAAAATATTTTAAACTCATTGAATTGAAATTATTTTTGTGTAACTTAAAATAATCCTGATATCTTGGGTCTACAACAATGTGCATTGGTGTTCTAGGAAAATTTCGATTCCGGGGTCGGATAATATCACCTGCAAATCCACGGCTTTCATGTCCATGACCGGTAATATAATTCAGTACGTTGTGGAATGTGCGATGTACGGTCTCCGTAGATCTTTAAAAGTGCTCGGCAACAACACGAACCGAGCTTCCCAGTGCAAGAGTGTATAGGAAGATGCCTACCTTCTCCATTACCGAAACTTTTGTAGATGTTGTGAGCCCGTAATTCTGCTATAACTCGTTTCACAAACGTAAGAAAACTTCGGCGTCCATTCTGAACATGTTGATTGTTCGAATATGATGACATCTCAAGATCTCCTTTATGAATAGTTGTCCCTAATCATACGCAGTGTAACAAGTCTCCTTGTATATTGATAACATGATTTATCGACCCGTTGCATTCATGCATTTAGTTAGATTTTCCCTTTTCGCATTCATATTTTAGCCTTAGTTTGTGCCATTTATGCTTGTTTAGTGTTACTTTGCAAGAATAAATGTCTACACACTATTTGTGGCTTTATAGGTGTTTTGGCACATTTTGGAGCTAAAACGACGTATTTGAGGATCAAGCCTCGAAGTGGATGCATTGGAGCAAGCATACGTGCACGGAAAAGGGCTAGAAATCGAGCTAAAGGCGTGAAGGAACGACGAAGATGGCATCTCGGCCTTGATCTCGGTCTGACCTGACCGAGATTGCCCTGATCTTGGACGAGCTGGAAAGTTACTGTTGTGAAATCTCGGTTTCCATCTCGGTCCCGATCTCGGCCGAGATTTTTGACCGAGATGCCCATGACGCTGAAGACGAAGTCGAAATCTCGGCCCCGACTGTGATAAATCTCGGCCGAGATCCTTGATCGAGATTCTTCCCTGAGCGTTATATTTTATTTCGGGTTGTTTCCTTTTGGGCCCAATGTCTTTTAGTTAGGTTTTGTGTATAAAAGGAAGTCTTGAATTCATTCCAAGGTGTGCTGGGAGTCGCCCAGAGTTTACCCTAGAAGGGGGAGCCGTCTCCTTCCCTTCCCTTCTTCTTGACCATTGTTCTTCATTAGTTTAGATTCAAGATTCAGACTTTTGGATTGAGATTTGTTTGGAAGAGATTGTGGATTCAAGAGTTGAGAAGATTGCAGGTTTTTATTCATTGAAAGTTAAGTTCTTTCTTTCCCATTTGTTATTTATTTATTTGTCTTTTGATATGATTGTTATTGGCTAGAACCTTGTGGTTCCAAGGTTGACAGGGATTTGTTTATATATGGCTTGGATTATGATGGAATAGTTTGAGTTTATGTTTGGTTTGTTTAGCCTTAAAATCCTGGTGGTTAGTTTGGACTTGAACCTAGTTAGAATCCTTCTAGCTAGTAACCTAAGTTGATATTGAGACTTACCCGGTGATATCCCTTCTTAGATACCTTAGAGAACTGATCATAAGTAATAAAGGTTTATCCTTTATTGGTTGAATGTGCCTTGATTCCTTGCTAAGTTAGGTAATTCCTGAGACTTACCCGGTAAAGGTTTACTTGATCCTTAGTTTGCAATCTAGTTTTGTTAGAATTTCCTACCTCTTTACCTTGAGACTTACCCAGTAATAGGTAGTTGGGTTTGGAACTAGATGGTCTTGAGACTTACCCGGTAATAGACCATCAGCTTAGAAATGTTCATCCCTGTGCTTGCCAGTCATAGATGCCTTGTGAGTTTTCCTGAGTCCATATGCATAAACAATGAGCTTGAACCCTTGAAATCCATTTTCTTTTGTTTAATTTGATTATCTTTTCTTTTATTTGCTTTTATAAAAATTGTTTTCAATTGAAGGTACATTCAATTGTGAACGCCAAAAACCCTTTTTTAACCTTTTTGACCTTCTTTTCTTATCTTTTCCAACCCCCTTTCTTATTCTAGATCTATCCTATCCTTAATCATCGCTGCAGATTAATCCTCTCAGTCCTTGTGTTCGACCGTGTAATACTTGTCCTACTTCGTACGATCCATACACTGTGGGTTCGTTGCTATTTAGGGGAACTTTTACAAGTTATAAATATAAAACTATCCCTTCCTAGGTTTGCTATCCTGTGAGTTTCTATCATTATTGATAGAGATTTATAGGTGTGTAAAACCAGCGAACATATATGTTCTTGTAGAAATGATCAACCATAACGGCATTTTGTCTTTGCATCTGTTCATGTGTTGCTATAAATTTGATAGCACGAATTTGCTGAGACTTCAACTCGTTGTCACTGTCATCACTAGAACTTGACATATTTCAAGTGGTAGCTGTTAACTTGTAAATTTATGCACATCAAAATAGGAAAGGACTTAGCAAGTACATGAAAAGTTTTCATTCAAGCAAAACTACTCAAGTTCATCAGAAGTTCATCAATCTTAAACACACGAAAATAGGAAATTACTAGCAACATTAATCCAAACGCAATAAACGGAAATACGAAAGTAGTAAAATGCAACATCAACCAGATATGCTTCCAAGTACACAAGTTCATCATTGAAGAATGCCCATGCTCCCGTTTTATCTACTTGAATATTTTCTCATCATCTGCCAAGTTCAACATTATATTCATAGCCTTCCTTGAATTAGTCTTTGAAGTTATAAAACACCACAGTGGACTTCCTTCCTCGATCAAATTATTGTTTACCATCCGGTCAACAATTTCCAATCCCTTTTTAACAAGTTGTTCATCCTCTTTTTCATTAGATGTAACATCTTCCTAGAAGAGTGCTACCAACCGGTCACTGTTTTTTTCCGAATGTCCTAGATATGCTTCCATCTTGGAAGAGTCAACCGATTGTCTTCTTTAATTTTCTCTTCACCGGACCCTTTGCCTTGTTAACTGCAGTTGGCGGAGGAAGTTCTGTAATCTGTACTGGATCATCATTTAGTTTTGCTGCTATTCCTGAGTAGCTAGATCCTCCACCTTCATTGACAGTGCCAACAAAATTATGAAAAAAATTACGACCGTCTCCATCCTCTTCACCTAAATCCAAATCATCTGCAAGTGACACACGCTCCGGACTTGACTCATGAACCATCCCAGATGACATGGCTAGACGACCAGTTTCTACATTTCCAATAAAGAGAGAAGTCAACAATTCTTCATACTCAACATCCATGCCCTTGTTCTTGAATTTCTTACGGTTTACATCTTCCTACAACACATTTAAAAACACCTCAAGTTATATATAAACATCCATATTTTTACATGCATTTTGAAAAACATAAATAAACAAATTAAAACATTTTACCTTGATCTTCCGATCCCACCATTCATTAGAAGCCGTGATCGTACGAGTTTTTTCATCCCAACCTAGATGTCTCCGAATCTCTTAGTAATTTCCAAGCCTTGTACTCCTTTTTCATTGATTTAAACTTATTTCTACAAAAATCCTTCACACCAGTCTTCCCTATCTAACTAGTAAAAGTAGTTGTAATATCCTTCCAATTGTACGGTTTCTTCTTCCCATTTTTTTTGGAATTCAATTAAAATGGTCACTAGAAGTCTCACTAGTTCACAAGTCCATACAAAATTTGGACCCCTAGTTTCAGTTTGAGTTTGTGAAACATTATTCTCCTCCATCTACACTCTACAACAAATCATTATCAGAATATGTGCATAAAAGCAAAAATTCAGAATATGTGCATAAATCAGAAAATGAGAACCTTACAATTGGAAGTTCATCTACCTTAACATTATGCTACATTATCCAACAATCCGAACTATGTATTACGGTTAAAATGTGAAGAGCGATAAACTGCTACCAGTGCTATAAGGAAACCAATGTATTACACAATCTGACCTATTTATTACAATTGGAAGTTCATTGTATTACACTCAAGATGATACAATATGAAGCACGATAAACTGCTATCAGGAAACCAATGTATTACAGTTAAAATGAGCATTCAAACATACACAATATGAAACACGATAAACTGCTAATAATCAGGTCAAATAAGCATTCAAGCATTCAAACATACAAGACGATACTATTAGGAAACCAATGTATTACAGTTAAAATGAGCATTCAAGCATTCAAACATACACAATATGAAGCACGATAAGCTGCTAATAATCAATTCAAATGAGCATTCAAGCATTCAAACATACAAGATGATACTATGAGACCAATGTATTACAATTAAAATGAGCATTCAAGCATTCAAACTTATGGATGTATTACAGTTAAAATGAGCATTCAAACCAAAGTATTATAGTTAAAATGGTCATGTGGGGTTGTAATTCGGAAAAAACAATCAACAGATGCCCAATCCATTAACAACAAAATGAGACAGATCCCTAATTCCAAAACTGAATAATCAAGTGAGTCCTAATTGAAGTAATTTCCACTCCCCTTAGTTCTTCAAATTGAAAGAAAGAATGAAGATCCCTTTTTGAAACGTTAATAGATCCCTAATCATTAAAAAAAACAGACATGATAAACTACCAATCTCTTCAGATGTCGAACCCTAATTCAAGTTACTTCTACTCTTCTCAGTTCCTCAAATGTCGAACCCTTCCAAACTCTCAACACATCTATACCCATCAGTTCTACAGATAACCAGTCCGTGATTCCAATCAAATGCATCAAAGTCGAACCCTATCATTCGGTATAACTGACTAATAAACAAAAATTGAGACACAAAACAAAGGAACGAAAGAGGTACCTGTGTGGGAGATGTGTTGTTCTTCGTCTTCTTCGTCTCTCCTTGTGTCCTTCTGCCGTCGCACCACTCTTCACATAATGAGAGCCGATACCGATACTTCTCTGTGGTAAACGGATTATATACCAGGTAAGTATCGTAATTTGGTTAAAATTGTAGGGGTAATAGTGTCTTTTCGTATGCCAAACACTAGTGTAAGGGTTCCAAACCCTTGATTTGTTGAGGGTTTTAGAAACATCCCGAGAAACACTTACCACTAGTGTTTATGTCCTCTCCAAACACTCGTTAAATTTACCAACACTCACAAACACTCGTTACAATGTCCTGCCAAACACAACCATAAACTCCTTTTGACAATCTCCAAATCTTGTGTATGGTAGCTTTGAGAGCAAGGGAATTGACTAGATTGAGGGCATGAACTTTGCAAAATATACACAAATTAATCAAACGTTCATTATTTGTCGATTGTTGATTGGGAATATCAACCATACGCTATTCTTCATCAAGAAGGGTCAGGTTACTCCTTGCTTTCTGCAGGTCATCCATAGCCAAAAGATTAAACCAAGTGCTAGAAACCAAAAGACCAATCGAATATATGTTGTGATTAGGGTTTTAGACGATCAAGGAATTCTTAAAACTAACAAATATGGTTTAAGATTGCTTCAAAAAAGAAAAATTAGGGTTTAAGATTGCTTCAAAAAGGGGAAGTTGGGGTTTAAGAACTTTAGGAAGAGGGAAAAGCCAAGAAAAAGAAATCGGATAACAAATTGGACCAATCGAATAAAAAAAACTCAGAACCTATGAAATCGATTCCTAGATAGATGTCTAATCAAGTCCAAAAAGGTCAGAGAGAAGTATTCTAAGAGGCCGAGGGAATCAAAATTCAGAGGGGAATCAAAACTTTTAAAAGGGTAGAAGAATAATGGAGATAATGAAACGATGAAGTAAAATCCGCACAGAAAGATGGGATTTCTTGTAGCAGCAAGACTAGACATCTTGCAACTACTAGACTATGAAAGTACAAATTTTATTTAATTGCATACACAAGTAGTTTAATTGAGCTATATTATGCTCTTGCACGAGTACTTTTTAACAATATTCGAGTGAATATACGTGTGCACACTCATGCACATCCACGAGTAGCTTAAATAAATAACTATGTTCATTAAACGAGTTCAAAATTTGTGTGCCAAACAAGTAGTTTAAACACAATTAAGATTGTTTGAATGATTGAACGTGGTACATCTTGTATTCTAACTGAAGAAGATGGAATACACAATCATGTTGTTAATTAGGTAAATTGTGTATAATATTAGGATAGGTAATATATTTGATTTCTTATTGTGTAACCAATAATCACTAGTACAAAAACGTTGGTTTATACCGGAGAGATTTACACCGGTTGGTAAAATCGAAATCCGAGTCTCAAGTCGGATATCGGTTATTACAAAACACTGGAATACACGTCTAAGATAAAAGACGGATACCGTTTATTTTAAAAACCGGTATCGCCTTTGGTATTTTTAAATTTGATCAGTCTTCCAAGCAATAGATACCGCGGATTTTAAAGAAGCGGAGGCCGATAATTACTATGTAAATTTAAAAAAGAATATATTTCTCATACCATACTTTAACAATTTTGTGTGGGTTGAAATCCCCTGTGAACCTTACGTCTGAAGTCGATCCCTCTCTCTTGTGAGCCTCTTGTCTAAAACCCTAAATTAGATGGTTGTTGTCGCCATCGCTAAGGGGAACGCCGTTCATCACCGTCAGTGAGGGGAAGATCGTTGTTGTCATCACCGTAAAAAGTCTATCTACGCACATATCTCCCTTCTCTACCCTAACCGATTTGCCCTTATATCTTACCCTAATCGATAGAGTTTGATTTCTTCTCCACTATTGCGATGCCTCCTCAAAATTTCAACGCAACGGTTATCTGGTGCCTCTTCAACTCTTATCTAGTACGAGACTCGGCCTAGTAATGAAGCCTAGTTGCGAGAACCAAGGTAAGATGCTTCTCATCATTACTACCATTTAACAACTTTTTCTTCTTCTTCTTTAGATATGCGGTTATGGACATTGAGAAAATCTGCTGCTCAAAGAAATTCCTTTGTTTTCTCATTCTCAAGAGCTTAGGCAAAGCCGAGCGATTCTAATTCGTCCTAGATTAGCTTTTTTTTTTTTGTTTATCTCCTATATCTCGATATATCGATTGATTTGGTTTCGATTTAGGTTTTCTGATATCTTTCTCTATGATTTATCCAAGCGTGAAACACAAAAATGAAATAACTTGTTTTTATTGTGATCACCAACTGTTCGATAAAATGTTTAAGAGAACTATATTTTAGATTTTACTAACATTGGGAGCTTGTTAGATGATTAGTTTGAGAACAATGATGTGCTAGTACACAAGTATCTAACATAGGAATCTCATCAAGCTTCTTAGTTTGAAGTGTAATTTCCTCATCAACTGTCCATTAATTTCTTCTATCAATACACATTTTACAATTTTACATGTTATCATGATTATTGGTTTCACCTTTTAGATTTGCGGCAATGCAGAATAGGCTAGAGAGATCTTAGTTGAAGCAAAGGAATCTTGTCACACATTTGTACTCAAATCTATTCACGTTTTTGTCATTCTTGGAAGCAATTGTAGTTCTTATTTGCTTTCTAATTAGTAATGGCTCAAGTTTTGTAAAGAAACAAGAATACATGTTCTTTGTCAATAATGAATTGTTTTGCTTATCTAACTTACTGTTGTTGCCTTATCTAAGACACTTAAAGAAACAAGAATACATGTTCTTTGTCAATAATGATTGTTTTGCTTTTCTAACTTACTGTTGTTGCCTTATTTAAGACACTTGCATTTATTTATGGAATTTTCTCCAGAAAGAAGAGCTTTTTAAAGCAGCAGACAATAACAGGGATGGTGTTGTTAGCATGGATCGATGTTATCAGCTGGGTTCATCATAAGAACCTCGTCTCCTAGGTTGGTTATTGTATTATTGGCACTCAATGCATGCTCGTTTATGAGTTTGTGCCACATAACACACTCAAATTTCATCTCTATGGTTTGTCCATCACACTGTCTTGTTAATAGTGTGAAATTTTCTGCTCATATAAGTTAACATATCTTTATGTGGGTTATAGGTCACCGCAAGATTATTCACCGCGACATTAAAGGAGCTAATAAACTCCTATCTTCCCAATTTGAGGCCAAGGTTAGTATCATATTAGGCATTTCAATCTAGTTCCATCAAATTTGACGTCTGGTTCATGATGTTTGTTATGTAAAATATTACCTGATTTGGCTAAATTGAACAAACTCAATGTTCTATATGTTTGATGTCTTATTCATGATGTTTGTTCATTTGAATATGACGGATTCCTTGTAATCTTTATTGCACCGCTCATAGCGTAGCTACCAAGAACTCCTTTGAATTTTATGCTTCTAAATGTGTCATGTTTTCTGATATATATTCCATCTTGTTCTTTATACTCTTGTTCGCTTGTCGTTTTGTTGATTTTTACTTTATGTACCTCAGATTAGCACGGGACTCAAATCAGTCAACACGGATATGGTATCACTTGTTTCCAATGTAAGCCTTTTCTTTTATTCACATTAGTACATTGAAAGTATCAGACATCTTGAATGTAAGCAAAGTGATACTACTCGGAAGATAATTAATTTCCTCTGCCAATATATACCGGTCTCATATGTTAAAACCTATAGAAAATGAAGTAATGAATCTAGTAAAACAGTGATTAGTGACAACTTATAATTGATAGATAATCATTGTCTTCGTACTAGAGAGCAAGTATGCCTAAAACCCCTCAAAAAGCCCCACTTTTTTTGAAATTTTGTCCTTTTTTCCAAAACAGAGTCACAAAACCATTTTACAAGGTCCTGATTTTGGAACGTGTCCTGATGTTGGGCTTGTGGAGTTGACATGATTGGGTACTCTTTCAATATTTTACAGCTTCCCAATATTGATTTTTTTGATCCCGATTCACCTCGCCGATCGCAGCTTGTTTGGCTCCGGCTTCAGTCCCAGGAAACTCCAGCCTTCTCGAGGTGAATGTTTTTATTTATAATGTTATGTTTTTTTTTTTGTTTTTTTTTTGTAATGTTAGCATGAATCTACATGAATGGATTGTCGTACATGAGTATAATGGTGATATATGCAGATTCTTGATCTTAGTTTCTTTGTAGCAATTCTTTGAGACAACAGTGTGATGACAACTTGATTCTTGAATACAGCGATGCAACAAAAGAACATAAAGCTTTGTGTAGCTATTGCAATGTGGGGTTAATGGCTGCAAGGTTATTTAATCATACTCCTGAAGGACAATAGAGAAACTTGGAGTTATGGTTGTCACTCTTGATTATTGACCTATTCTCGAGCCACCTCTCACCATCCATGTAATCATACTCGTGAAGGACAATGGGAGAAAACAGTAGATATATGCTGATTTTCATTATAGTATTTGTTAGATCTCCAAATTAACACGAAACAATGAGATATCCGGATATTATAACCGGTATCTATTTTTTTTCCAAAAAAATGATAAGGTCGCATACCGGTATTATAACCGGTGTCCGACTCTCATTTTTAATTAAAAAAAAAAAAATTTCTCGCATTCCGGTTTTCAAATAACCGGTATTAGACTCGTTTACTGTGGTCTACCTTACACCGCTCAAATAACCGGTGTTTTTGTACTAGTGAATCCGTACATTAAATATTTTCTACTTTTCTCACGTATCAAAGGTGTTACATCTATTTGATCTTGTGGATGAAATATGTTCTTAATTCTTAACGTAGGTAACTCAAACATGCGCTAATCTAGAAATGGAACGAACGTGATTAAAAAACCATGATCAGTGTTAATAGGGGAGTTTCATGGAATTGAATTTATAATATTCACTTACAATATATATATAATGATATTTTAGGTAATAAATATTTTATTTATGGTTGAAGTTATGATTTTATATGAATAAAATCAATTATAACTATTCAATAATATATTTTAATGATTGTTCTTTTTTTTTTTAAATAGCTAACGATCGCTAGTTTTTTCCCCATAGCTTAACGATTGTTAGCTTGTAAAAAAAAATAAAATAACAATCGTAATATGTATAACGATCGTTATTTTCACATATAACAATAGTAAGCTTATGCTTACGATCATTAAATTTTTTTAACAAACTAACAATCATTACACATGTAACGACCGTTAGCATATGCTAACGATCGTTACGGGTGAAAAAAAATCTTTACGATCAGATTGTTATATTTTATTTCTTCCACTAATAACGCCAGTCGTTACCTATTAATAGTTTTTTTTTATTTATTTTTACTTTAGCACGATCGTTAGCGTTAGTACGATCGTTAGCGTCAGTACGATCGTTATAGCTAAATTCATTTTAACACAATCGTTAGCAAGCTCATAAAAATTTTAAAAAGAAATCTTGCTAACACAATCTTTAGATTAAAAACTAAATAGTTGCAACTAGTCAAATTAGTAATAAGACGGGAGGGAGGATGATGCAGGAGCATCTCAGGAGGCATGAAGTGTTATACACGCATGGATGCCACCCTGGATGGACGTCAAGGATTCGTTGACGAATCGTTTTCAAGAAAGGGAGAATGATGCAGGAGCATCTCAAGACCTAGCCCGAGTGAAGATCATCATCATGGAAGCTAGGAAGCATAGAGTGTTGATCACTCTAAGGAGAAGAAGAGGAAGACTTAAACACATTTCTAGGAGAGAGATGAAAGTCAAGCACAAAAATGGAATGAACTTCATTGCTGGAAGAGATAAGAAGATCATCCCTAGGAGTGATGTGAAGACCATTCCGGAAATATATTTAAGACCATTGATTGGAGATGGGAGATGACATGGAGATCATATGCATGGAAGATAGCCATTGAAGTTAAGAATGCATATGAAACACGAAGAAGAAGCTGACCTAGATATGCATGGATAAGGCTGCCAAGATTATCATACGGGAAGAGAAGGAATTGTCAGATATTCACATTGAGAGGGCCGATATTTACGTGGGAGAGAAGTAGCCATACACGTGCATGCATGAGTACAAATGCATGGGCAAGGAGGAAAGCTAGATGGTTTTACATGGACTGCGTGGAGCTCTTGAAGGGTTGGACGTTTTATCCTATCTGATTGGGCCTATTTTATTATTAAATAAGGCCTTAATTAGATCTATTATTTTCAGCTCATATTTGGACTCTTTTAATATTGGGCTTGATTTTATTTTGTTTTAATTATTTTGGGTTGTTTAGATTTGTTAGTTAAGCCCTAGATATGATCATATATTTTTAAGATTTGATCTTATCTTCTATTTTATTGGGCTTTTAGATTAGATTTTCTAGCCCTAGATATGATCTTATATTTTCCTTGTTTATGCTATAGATTAGATTTTCAAGCCCATAGATTAGATCTTATCTTGTGTAACCCTAGAGACGCCTCCCTACCTATATAATGGATAGGCTGCACGTTTTTCTAGGTAGCCAATTCAATAAACACAAATTCGAATGTTTTTCAGTATTTACTTCTCTCGTGGAACCGAGAACGAATAGGTGGAATCCTATTCAAACCTGAACGGGTGGAATCGCGTTCAAAACCTATTTTTGATTGTTTGAGAGTTATTCCTTCTTCGTGGATTTCCAAGTTGATATCTCTTTGCTATTCAGGCGACTTCTTGCGCTTTGGGAACTATCGTCCTTCCCTTTGTGTAATATTATAGCGGAAGAGTTTCTTCAATCATTCCGTGTTGTGTGTTAGGGCCTTAGTTTCCCTAGTGTGCTCACGGTTGCTTCAAGGGATTCAACCAGATTTATCCAGCTACCGATCCATCCACATCACCGTATCAATCGTCCACTGAAGTCCACATTTCACCTTCATCTTCACGTCTTTACACCATTTCTTGCATCCGAAGTTTTGGTGTTGAAAGATCGGGCAACCTCACGGCTAACCCCGTATCAGAGGGTCTATGGACTAGTTTGAAACTCTAGAGAAGGCTTATGTGGTATGATAATAAATGAAGCACAAGTATACACATTCCATTAGAGAAGACTAAACATCTAGCTTGCTCTAATTTAAATTTCTCATCTCGGAGGGTTGAAAATTCTTCTTTCAGGTGATGTCCTACGATACCTGCACTAGGGGCTAGAAGTTTAATATCACTAACTAACACGGAGCTGCAAGGATATCCTTCATAATTAACACGTGTGCATAAGGTATGATAGTGAGTGGCTATATTAGACCATGGAATCTCCCAATAGATGTCATGGAGGAGGTGTAGATGAGTAATTAAGGCTTCTAATATCCCTAGATCATGCATGAATGCGAAGAACTTTTTAAATACAAATTAAAAAAGAGGGCAATTTGCCGCATAATAGATAGAGGGTTCTCAGCTGGTGGTATACCTTCAAGGTCCATGATGGTGTCCGGAAGTTTTATAAATCTCCTTGGAGTAGTCATAAGGACGAGCTCACGGGTACTTCCTTGGCGTTCATGTTCTTCTTCTTTCGTAGTAGTCTACTACTTCGTTTTACATCATAGGTTTCAACACAAAGTTCTTCCCTTTTAATGTGAAACAATACGTGTTAGTTCGTCCTTTGTGATCCACTTTTTGTCGAATCGCCATGGTCGGCCTAAAAGTATATGACAACCTTGCATATGAGCAATATCACAAAATAGTGTCTTTATAAGCTCCAATTTTGAAAGCGACGTTGGCATGTCGTTTTATTTTCAACTCTTCGCAATCATTTATCCAGCCATACTTGAATGGTCGTGGATGGTTGACCGTAGCAAGTTGTAAATTTTGTATAACATCAAGGCTTACCAAGTTGATACATCTACCGCTATCAATAATTATATTGCATCTTTTCACAGATCAAGCACCTGGTATAGAACAAGTTTTTCATTTCGTTGTCTTCATGAGGGATGACACTCAAGGTCTCTTTCCTTAGGGTTTTCACAAGTTTCAGTAATCTCCTTGTTACCATGTCGAGCTCGTGAAAATTCATGAAGAGCTCCTTCCTAACCAATACACTTAATTGAAGTAGGTTTATCAACGGTAGGCGTTGTAATTTCAACACTAGGAGTACGTGCTTTTTTTTAGGGGGAGGGCTTCGTGCTCTTCCTCTCCTTGTTTGGTCGAGTTCTTTGATTTTCTCAACAGAAAATGACATTACAGTCATGTAAGACATTAAAGGGTTTGTTATGATGACGTTCAATGTTAATAACGCCTATGTTTGCATGTGAGTCGTCCACGATCTTGTTCCTGGGTAAGTGTGGCCCTCTTTTGAACTCAACTTGATCAACTATCTTCTTACTCAGCTAGGGGTGTGGGTCTTTCGGAATCTTCTTCTTGTTGGGACCCAAATTCATATTGCCCGTGGTCATTGATTATTAATGTCCGTTTGTTAGGGAAATCTCTTATCATGTGTCCTTTTCCTTGATATTTTTAAACATGTAATATCTTAGCTCTAGGAGGATTAGGAGAGTTACTTCCCTAAGGTGTCGAAGCGGGTGTTTTGGGTGTCGTGGACGTAGTTGGGGGTTGGTAGGCTCAGGTTCCTTGTGCTGTCCCGGCTTCGCGGTTAGATGACGGGGAGTCCTTCTTTGGGTTTTCCTTCCATACTAGTGTAACTTGTCGGTCTTGATATCCTACTTTTAATTTTCTCTCAACCTGAATTTCCAAGTTTAGCAAATCAATCATGTTGGTGTAGACGTATAAATCAACCTCGCTTGTTAGTGACAGATGGAGAAATTGGAGCTTGGATCAACAATGGGGTAGGAGAGGATATTACATTCGGCTATTGTTCACTCGAGATAAGAGCTTCGTTAACGTTGTAACACCCCAAGTCCGTAGGACTCGAGGTGCTACTGGGCTAGGATCTCACAATGGATCCTGACCCTAGCCTGACAACAAGTCCACTGAATCTTACAACAAGACACCAATATATTAAAACAAAACATAAAACTGATATATATATATATATATATATATATATATATATATATATATATATATATATATATATATATATATATATATATATATATATATATATATATATATATATATAAATAAAAGGTAATACAGAGTAACCGCTGAGTACAAAATCAAAGTACATAACCGTACAACATAAAAACCCCATAATCCCACGATATCGACCCTGTGTACGGAGCCCACAGCGGATCACCCCTCTGGATCACTCTGCAGCTCTCCTAACCTGCAAAGGATCTACAACACGGTATAAAACCGTTGGCTAACCATACACAAATATAAGAAGATGCTAGAGCACAAACACATATCAATAATATTAACACATCATCATGATATATCACACATTTACCCGGTTTATTATCTTTATAACGTTAAGTACTCAAGAGTATATAAATCGGTATATGAAAATATGTGACACGAGGAATGAATATAATCCTCGCCTCTGCGTGCAATAGCTAGCTGGAGTGGTATCAGCGCATCTTCCCGTATACCATGAGGAGTGGTCAGTGCCCTTCCCGTATACCAGAACTAACTAGCTTACAGAGAACTTCCCAGACTCCACTACGGGATGAAAGGTAAGTTGTCACAGCCACTACAATGGGCGGTCAATATAACATAGGTCGGCAATAAACCATATCGCATGCTATAAAGCATATAACAAACACCACTCAAGCATACATCCAATATAAGGACGGTAGCTAAGTAAGTCCTATGGACTTACCTCAACCTCAAAAGTAGTATCACTACGATCAACTCTCACTCAGGTCCACTCCAAACTAGAGGACAACACAGCCTATGCAAGGCATAAATATATATATCAAACTCCTATCACACAAAGGGGTCACACCTAGACCCAAGGGATCCATAAGGATCATGTCCAACTCGTAAACCTCAAGGCCGTAACCGGCATATCTATATCATACTCATCAACATCCGATACCTAGCATGGTACTAAGTCCCTCATACTAAGAAAGGAAAGGAGCTACCCAACTATAGGTAGTCCCGGGACAAGACGCACTTGCGCGATGGGACAGCGTCCGCAGGGGCGGTGTCTTCCGGGCGCGGGGGCGGCGACGATGCAGAAAGCAATCTCGCGGCTTCTCTTCGGCTCTTCACGTGATCAAATCACGTCTTCTCTCATCCAAAGTCACACATATACATATACATACACATTCCAACATTAATTTATGATCAATTCATCTAATCCTAAGCTAAGGAAGAAGAACAAGAAAGAAGGAAAGGAAGGAGGAGCAAGGAGCTCACCTCCACAGCTGTGATCATCCAAGGATGTACAAAACATACTCTCAGCTGGCCTCTGAAGCTCAGAAAACATGCACACAACATCCAACAACACCAAGTCACACTAAACTCTAGCAAACTCCAAGAGATTTTCAAGCAAGATCAAGGGAAAGGATGAAGAAGCAAGAAGGACGTAGGAAGGTTGTGAAGGGAATGAGAAACACTTGCTCAGCAAGCCAAAGCAAGGGAAAGGTTAAGGAAGTGAAAGAGTAAAGCGCGGGAGCGGAAACCCGCAGGGGCGGCAGACATGCCCGCGGGGGCGGCTATGCCATTCTCGGCTAAGGACAAAACTCGGTCCGAAAGACTAAGGCTCTTACACCTCACCCCCTAAAAACAAGTTTCGTCCCGAAACTTGTAAAATCCTCAAACCACTCGAACTCATAAGCCGAGGTACAACTCTCTCTACCGGAGGAATAACATCTCCGCTCATAAGGTATCAACCTATACCACTCTATAACCTCAAGCACGGGCATGGAGAAACTCATCATCTCCAGCCATAAGATCACTATACTATCCAGGGCATAGAGGAACAACATCTCTAGCCAAACATCATCATCTCTCAAGGGCATAGAGGAAAAACATCTCTAGCCAACGCATCAACATAACCACGGGCATGGAGGAAAAACATCTCCAGCAATACTATGTCCAAATAGCATGGAGGAATAACATCTCCAGCTGAATCCTAAACGTATCACAATAGCATGGAGAAAAGAGCCATCTCCAGCTATAAACAATAATCATACTAGCACAACAAGATCTAATAAGATCATATATCACATCAAAGATAGTATGAATATAAACACATCATAGCACATAAGCATATAAGCATATAATACTCACCAAGATAGTACTAAGATCTACTCGGTGATCCTATTGGTGCATCTAACTCAGCATAGAACTCTGGATAGTTCCTCTGGATACTATCCTTAGTCTCCAATGTAGCCTCATCAGGTCCTCGTCTCGACCACTGTATCCTCAGCATAGGAATGTCCTTCGAATGCAAGCGTCTCATACCTTGTTCTAGGACTGCAATAGGGTGCTCAACAAAGGTGTGGTCCGGCTCAACCACTAAATCATCATAACTCACGATGTGCCTCGGATCTGGTATGTACTCCCTCAGTTGAGACACATGAAATACAAGGTGAACACTCTCTAATCTCGGAGACAAGGCTAATCTGTATGCTGCGCTCCCAACCCGATCTAGAATCTCGAACGGTCCGACATATCGGGGGCTCAACTTCACCTTAATGCCAAAACGTCTAACACCTCGTGTCGGGGACACTCTCAGCCACACATGGGCTCCAACTCTGAACTCTAGAGGTCTACGCCTCCTATCAGCATATGACTTGTGACGGCTCTGGGCAGTCAACATCCGCTCTTGAATCAGTGCTACTCGATCCATATCATCCTGAATCTGATCAGGTGTCAAACCACTAACACTGCTCTGCTCATCCCAGCATAACGGGGTACGACATCTCTGTCCATACAGTGCCTCATATGGGGCCATCCTAATAGATGCATGCCAACTGTTGTATGAGAACTCAACAAGTGGGAGATGATCCGTCCACACTTGCCCCCAATCCAACACACAAGCTCGCAGCATATCCTCCAGCGTCTGAATGGTCCTCTTTGACTGACCATCTGTCTGAGGATGGAACGCAGTCGTAAAGTGCAAACTCGTCCCTAGGGCAGTCTGAATCTGCTGCCAGAATCTCGAGGTAAATCGTCCATCTCTATCTGAGACGATCGTCCTCGGTACCCCATGGAGTCTCACTATCTGCCTAGTGTACTCCTCAGCTAATCTGCTCATCGGTCACGTCTTCCTAATAGGAATGAAATGTGCCGTCTTAGACAATCTGTCTACAATGACCCATATGGCATCAAAACTCCGGCTCAGCCTCAGTCCAGTCACAAAATCCATGGTGACGTCCTCCCACTTCCTCTGTGGAACAGGAAGTGGATGGAGCTCACCTCCAAGTCTACAATGCTCTATCTTGACTTGCTGGCAGGTCGCACACTGTGCCACAAATCTTGCCACATCGGGCTTCATCCCTCCCCACCAATATGAACGTCTCAAATCCTGGTACATCTTACTCGTACGTGGGTGCACTGAATAAGGCGTACAGTGAGCCTCCTGTAAAATCCTCTGTCTCAGCTCTGTATCAGCAGGTACACAGACGCGACCGTGGCGTCTCAAAACTCCATCTTCTCCTAGCAAGAACTGTGGTGCCTCATCCCGAGACATCCTATCTCGTATCCTCAGTAGTGTCGGGCAGGTCTCCTGCTTCTGTTGGATCTCACCCAACAGATCAGGAAGAACTTCTAATGTACGCAACTGGGCATCCTCATCCGGTAACGGGATGTCCAACTCTAACCAGATCAAGTCTCTCTGCAACTGATGCTAAACTGTCAGTCTCGTAATCGCCTGCTCTCGAGGCGTCTTCCTGCTCAGGGCGTCGGCGACAACGTTCGCCTTCCCTTAATGGTACAAAATCTCTACATCAAAGTCCTTGATCAGCTTGAGCCACCTACGCTGGCGGTTATTCAATTCCCGCTGCGTGAAAATGTACTTCAGACTCTTATGGTCTGTGAAGATTTGATGCAGAGAGGTAGAGTGATTGCATATGCGTCTCGACAACTGAAGACGTATGAGGAGAACTACCCGACTCATGATTTGGAGTTGGCAGCGGTAGTTCATGCACTGAAGATCTCCCACAAAATCCTCAGTACCCTCTGGTTGTGCCAAAATAGAAGCAGAAGTCAACCGTCTCTTCAGCTCCTCAAAACTCTGCATACACTGATTAGACCTCACAAATCTGGTAGTCTTCCTCAGCAAACTCGTCAGTTGACGGGCAATTACAGAAAATCCCTCCACAAAGCGTCTGTAATAACCGGCTAGGCCAAGGAAGCTACGTACTTCCTTGACGTTCGTCGGTGTAGTCCAAGCTGCTACAACCTCTATCTTCGCTGGATCCACCTTGATCCCTTCACATGACCCAGGAATGCTACCTCTGGCATCCAGAACTCACACTTAGAGAACTTAGCATAAAGTTATCTATCCCGTAAAACTTGCAATACAGTCCTCCGATGTCTTGCATGCCCCTCTCCACTGCGAGAGTATACCAGAATGTCATCTATAAAAACCACCACAAACTGATCCAAGAAGTCGATGAAGATACTGTTCATCAACTCCATAGAGACGGTTGGGGCATTCGTAAGCCCAAATGGCATCACTACAAACTCGTAGTGGCCATATCTGGTCCGGAATGCTGTCTTGTGCACATCCTGCTCTCTCACCCTCAGTTGGTGATATCCTGAGCGCAGGTCAATCCAGGAGAATACAATCGCTCCCTGAAGCTGATCCAACAAATCATCAATACGCGGCAATGGATACTGGTTCTTGATGGTCACCTTGTTCAACTCTCTGTAATCGATACACAACCTCAACGATCCGTCCTTCTTCCGTACGAAGAGGACAGGTGCTCCCCATGAGGACACACTAGGGTGAATGAAACCCTTCTCAGCCAGCTCCTCAAGTTGCTTCTTCAGCTCCAGCATCTCGACAGGCGACATCCTGTATGGGGCCTTCGAGATAGGTCACGTACCAAGCTCTAACTCTATACTAAAATCCACACTCCTCTGAGGCGGCAAACTGGATGGCTCCGCAAAAACATCAGTAAAATCACAGACAACTAGGATATCCTCTAATGATGGACTCTCCCCCTCCTTCATGGCATAACACCAGAAGACATCACAACCCTGTGCAATCAGTCTCACCGCCCGTATTGCACTGATAACCATGCCACATTTTCCAAGGTCCCAACCTCGGAAAACCTCTATCTGACCTAACTCAGTAGAGAGGGTAACAGTCCTCCTACCTACATCTAAGACTGCAGAATGTCTATCCATCCAATCCATACCTAGAATGACTTCTTCATGCACTAATGGCATGACAAAGAAGTCCACAAGCAAAACACGGGTCCCTACAGTAATGGGACAATCATGAATCTCACGGGTACCTCTGACCCTACCACCATCGGGTAACCCTATAATAAAGGGCATTCCATCAACTGTATCTAGACTCAGACACTCTACACAGGCATCAGAAATAAAATAATGCGTAGCACCAGTATCAAATAACACTCTAACAGGTAAACCATGAATCAGAATGGTACCTGTAGCAGTCGGTGCAGCTGGCTCCTCTGCACTCCTCAACTCAAAAACACGACCTTGTGGGCCTCTGGTATCAGTGGTGCTCCCACCATGACCTCTGCCTCTACTCGGCCCAGGAGCAGATCCCTGAGTCGTCGGGCGATCTGGGACCCTCTGCTGTCCCTGAATTTGCTGCTGCTGAGGTGGCCTCTGCCCACCTCCCGCTACACTGGCAGGGGAAGAACCCTGCTGAGATGAAGCTCCGCCCTGGCGGCAGTAAACAACTCTGTGACCTTGCCCACCACAGGTGTAGCAAGTCACTAGTGGCCTCGTGCACTCGAGCCTCATATGTCCTGGATCACCACAGTTAAAACACTGACGTCCCTTATCTGCAACCGGTGAAGATGAGGGCTGACTCTGGCGTCTCTGACCACGCCAACCACTAGCAGCACCACCAGTACCACTGGTCTTCCCTGTTCGCTGCCTCTTTGCAGACCCTCCGGTCTGAGAAGCTCTCCTCTGTCCAGCTCGTTCCCTCTCATAGTCGGAAGCTCTGTCCTTATAATCCATCAGAGACTCATAGTGGAAACCCGCCATATAGGTCCGGGTAGTATCCCTCAGTTGCCGGGAAAAGAGATAGACGTGCTGGTCTGCAGAAGGTGCAGCTGGTCCCAGTAATGCCAGCTCCTCCTGAAACCTCCTAATAGCCTCGGAGACTGGTACATCCCCAAACCCAGCCTCCACGAAATCCCTCAGTTTCTCCCTCCTCAGTGAGGCAGGGCATAAACGCTCTCTAATCATGGTCTGCATTTGATCATAACTGTCAACCTGTGCTCGTACAGACCTCCACCAGTGATGTGCCAAATCTCGGAATAAAGTCTGCACCAGCTCGATCTGTTTGTCAGAAGGACACCTAATGGAATCCAGAGCTGAGTCCATATGCCCTATCCACAACTCAACCTCCAACCCCACCTTCCCAGAGAAAGGGGGTACACCCATATGATGGAATGCCTTCAACCAAGTATCTGGTTGAGGCCCTCTATGCTCCTTTGTAACTCGAGCAATCTCAGCAACAGGTGCCGGTGCAACTGGCACCTGTGTAACCTCATAGGATCTCTCAGATGGTCCCTCCTCTGCCTGTAAATCTGGGGCACGTCTACCGGCTCTGGCAGCCTCCTCCACTCGTCTGATGTAAGCACGAAACTCGGATTCCCCCATGGAGACATGATCAAAATCACCAGACTGGGCTCTTTGTGCCCCCTGTCTCTCAGCTGCACCGTTCCCAGTCTCAGGAACGATGCTCTCAGCAACCTCCTCATGTATCTCTCCCGCTGCATGTGAACCGTCAGCAGGAGTCCTACCCCATCCTCTACCTAGAGGGGGTCTACCTCTACCTCGTTTAGCTGCAGGTAAGGCTCTAGTCTGAACCATCTGCAGAAGACGTAAACCTAACTTAGAAAGCTATATATATGCCGTATGTATAGATATATATCAAATTAATCACAACAGAATATTTATATATATATCTATACTGTTGAAGTCTTCAGAGGGACGATGCTTCACGTACACGGTATCCCAAAACTTTTGTACTCATTTCAAAACCAAAACCTTTTGAAAAGTCAGACCCCTTTCGGGTTCTGTTTATTTATCTATTCGACCTTTATCGCAGATTACTAGTGACATTGTTGTCAACCTGGGCTCTGATACCAACTTTGTAACACCCCAAATCCGTAGGACTCGAGGTGCTACTGGGCTAGGATCTCATAATGGATCCTGACCCTAGCCTGACAACAAGTTCACTGAATCTTACAAAAAGGCACCAATAGATTAAAACAAAACATAAAACAGATATATATATATATATATGTGTCAAAAGGTAATACAGAGTAACCGCTGAGTACAAAATCAAAGTACATAACCGTACCTCAAACATAACCCATATCCCACGATATCGCCCTGTGTACGGATCCCTCAGCGGATCACCCCTCTGGATCACTCTGCAGCTCTCCTAACCTGCAAAGGATCTACAACACGGTATAAAACCGTTAGCTAACCATACACAAATATAAGAAGATGCTAGAGCACAAACACATATCAATAATATTAACACATCATCATGATATCACACATTTACCCGGTTTATTATCTTTATAACGTTAAGTACTCAAGAGTATATAAATCGGTATATGAAAATATGTGACACGAGGAATGAATATAATCCTCGCCTCTGCGTGCAATAGCTAGCTGGAGTGGTATCATCGCACCTTCCCGTATACCATGAGGAGTGGTTAGTGCCTTTTCCGTATACCAGAACTAACTAGCTTACACAGAACTTCCCAGTCTCCACTACGGGATGAAAGGTAAGTTGTCACAACCACTACAATGGGCGGTCAATATAACATAGGTCGGTAATAAACCATATCGCATGTTATAAAGCATATAACAAACACCACTTAAGCATACATCCAATATAAGGACGGTAGCTAGTAAGTCCTATGGACTTACCTCAACCTCAGAAGTAGTATCACTACGATCAGCTCTCACTCAGGTCCACTCCAAACTGGAGGACAACACGGGCTATACAAGGCATACATATATATATCAAACTCCTATCACACAAAGGGGTCACACCTAGACCCAAGAGATCCATAAGGATCATGTCCAACTCGTAAACCTCAAGGCCATAACCGGCATATATATATATCATACTC